>PVKM010016228.1:0-27046 GCA_004027735.1 Carollia perspicillata
TCACATTATGGCTTTCTTGGGATCAATATCTATCTCTGTTTTAAGTCATTTACTAACAAGTGTGTTCTGTTCTCCCTTTTGTCATCATGTGGAACAAAGATGGTGCCGTCTGTCAGACCCCGCCACCCTTCCAACAGAGTTAATGGAGTGAAATGTGGTGGATTTAGGACAAGTAGTCTAGACTCATCATCTAGTCAAAAGTTTCAAAAATGACTGCATGTCGCCAACATGGAATGACCTTATTTAAAATATTGATTATATGGCATATGCTTGAAGTTCTTTTTGTGAGCAGAAGACGGGAACTGGGTACCAGTGGAAGGCAGGCCTACATCCCAACTGGAAAGTACATGTCATACAAATCAAGGTGCTATGTCCAGAGAGCAATCACAGTACCCAAATTAAAAGCCAAAGAAAAAATGTTTCAAATAGAAGGACTAATTTCTGATGGAAGTGATTTTTACATGTGTAAATCCATACAGTTGTGCTTCAGAGTAATTATTACCAAGCATTTATTATAAAACAATGGCAAATGAATGTCCAGAACAATGCAGAGAAGGCCACATTGTGCCTATTATTAATGCTATTACTTTTTCATGGTGCTTCCGTAATTTCTTTTACAAATATTTATTAAATACTTACTATATGGCATGAACCTGGGATGGAAGAGTGATTAAACAACAACACAAGCTTTTGCCCTCATGGAGTTTTGATCTAAGCAGGGAGGCAGAGCAATAAACGATTTATTTCAATGTAGTGCAAATGATGCGGTGGAGTCCATACTCCGTTGCAATGCCATGTGAGCCCATGGGAGGCACAATGAACTTAATCTGAAAGGATCACAAAAGGCATTCTGGAGGGAGTGCTGAGACCTAAAGAAGGAAATGGAGGTACCCAGGTAAAGAAGCAACATTTGCAAAGACTGGAGGAGAGGGCATGCACAGCTCCTTAGAAGAACTGTAAATATTTTGAACTGTGTTATTCCCTTTGGGCCTTACTATGAGTCTGGGAAAAAGGTCAGACAAAATACCGTTCATTCCACTAATGAGGACACTGAAGCTTAGAGACAGAGGTTACAGAAGGGATAGGTAACAGAGCTGGCACTAGAAAACTTGGGTCTCCTGATATTACAATCTGATGTTCTTGCTTTTTGTACTTCACCACATTCATATTTTATTTGTTCATTTGGCAACAGTACTTTGGTGAAGCCAAATTAATTAACTGGAATATCCAAAGTGACCCAAAAGAACCTGGAGACAAGGAGTGAGAATGAAGTGTCAAAGCTGTTAGAAAACCAATTCTGGAGGAAGGGCCAGTGGTCTTCTTATACAAGACCAATGACATCATGGTCAGAAATCTATCCACCAATAGTGACATTTGCTCTTGACATACAGGGATGAATGTTTCACAAATATTACTGGAGAGCCACTGAACCAGCAGCTGGTTATAGCATATTTCTGAGCAGTTCTTCAGTGGCTGCCAATGTTTCCACTGTTTCCAACAGTTTTCAAGTCCTTTTGGAAGGTCAGAAAAGTGATGGCTCTTTGGGGTATTTCCTCAGGGAAAAGTTAGATCTTCAATTGGCAGATGTCTTTTACTGGTTCAAAACCAAAATGAACACTTAGTTCAGTTTGTTAGAAGAGAGATTACAAAATTATCTGCATGGGTGATTTAAGAAGAAAAAAAAGACTCCTAAGTGTCACTCTAGGCCAACTAATTTTTGGGAGTTGGTCTTAAGAATGTATGTATTAACATTTTTGTCTAGGAAATTATGATGGTCAGTTGTGGAAGCCTCTGAGCTAGAAAAGGTTACTAATGGAGTTGAGAGGATGTCTCTGATGCTGGCATAGACCAGTGAAATCACCTCTCTTTCAGGACCACAGACCTCCAACCTCATCTTATTAACCTTAGAGGGGCTCTCAAAAAGTGGTGATGGAATTGTGTAATCATTTTACTCTAATTGTTCAAAAACTGATACTTTGGCAAACTATGGAGACAGTAATAAAATTAGTGGTTTCCAGGGCTTAAGGGAGGCGGGAAGGCTGAATAGGTGGAGATCAGAAGATTTTAGGGCAGTGAAAATATTCTGTATGATACCAAAATGATGGGTACATGTCATTATACATTTGTCAAAACCCATAGAATGTATAACACCAAGAGTGAACGTTAAAGTCAACTACAGACTTTGGGTGAAGATGATATGTCAATGTAGGTTCATTGATTATAAGAAATATATCACTGTGGCGAGGGAGGCTGATAACCGGAGAGGCTGCACATGTGTGGGGACAGGAGGTGGAAACTCCTTGTACCTTCCACTCAAGTTTTCTATGAACCTGAAACTGTTCTAAAATTAGTTTATTAATTTTTAAAAAATATGCAAAGGGCTTGAATAAACATTTTTCCACAGGTAAACAAATAACCACCCAGCTCATAAAAAGGTGCTCAAAGAGATTTTGTACATCCGGAGGACTTCCAGCCAAGATGGAGGCATAGGGAGATACACTTTGCCTCCTTGCACAACCAAAAGAAGGACAACGATAAATTTAAAAACAAAAAAATAACCAGAACTGCCAAGAAATTGAACTGTATGGAAGTCTGACAACCAAGGAGTTAAAGAAGAAACATTCATCCAGACAGTAGGAGAGGTGGAAATAGGCAGCTGAGGTGGAGAGGACTCATGGCAAGGAGGCAGCCGGAGGACTGTGTGGTCCCACATTTCAGTGTGGATAAACTGAGAGGAACAACTGGGGAATGAGATAGACAGCAAAACTCAGGGTTCCAGCATGGGGAAATGAGGCCTGAAGACTCCTGATTGGAAAAAAAACCTGTGAGGGTTGCAGTGACAGGAGAAACTCCCAGCCTCATAGGAGAGTGTTTTGGAGAGATCCATAGGGTCCTAGAACATACACAAACCCATCCACTCAGGAATCAACACCAGAAGGGCCCAGTTTGCTTGTGGGTAGTGGGGGAAGTGACTGAAAGCCAGCCAAGAGCTGAGCAAGTTGTATTGTCCCCTCTTAGACCCCTTCCCCACTGACAGTGCCACAATGCAACTAAGTGTGTTCCCCCACAGTGGTAATTACCTAAGGCTCTGCCCTTCACTATGTAATAGGAGCACCTTGGTGCACCAAGGTGAAAAGATATGGCCCACATGATAGAACAGATCAAAGCTCCAGAAAAATACAACTAAGCTTTGAAGAGATAGCCAACTTATCAGATGCAGAGTTCAAAACACTAAGAATCAGGATGCTCTCAGAAATGGTTGAGTATGGTTGCAAAATAGAGGAAAAAGTGAAGGCTATGCAAAATGAAATAAAGGAAAATATACAGGGAACCAACAGTGAAGGGAAGGAAACCATGACTCAAATCAACTACATCCAAGATTACTCTCCCCAGCAAGGCTATTGTTTAGAATGGAAGGGCAGATAGAGTGATTCTCAGATAAGGTCAAGTTAAAGGAGTTCATCATCACCACACCCTTATTATATGAAATGTTAAAAGGATTTATCTAAGAAAAAGAAGAAGATCAAAAATACAAACAATAAAATGGCAACAAACTCACAACTATCAACAACCAAACCTAAACAAAAACAAACTAAGCAAACAACTAAAACAGGAACAGATTCAGAAATAGAGATCACATGGAGGGTTATTAGCAGGGAGTGGGAGGGGGAGAATGGGAGAAAAGGCACAGGGAATAACAAACATAATTGGTAAGTACAAATTAGACAGGGGGAGGTTTAGAATAGTATAGGAAATGTAGAGGCCAAAGAACTTACGTGTATGACCCATGGACATGAACTGGTGGGGGAATGCTGATGGGATGGGGGTGCAGGGTGGAGGGGAATAAAGGGGATAAAAAATGCAACAACTATAATAGCACAATCAATAAAATATATTACAAAAAAGAGATATTTTTGGACATCCATGTTCATAACAACATTACTCCCAATAGCCAAAGGTGGAAGGAATCCAAGATGAATGGATAAACCTAGTGTAGCGCAGATACTTATCATGGAACAACAGTCTTAAAAAGGAAAGAAAATCTGACACATGTAGCAACATAGATGGACCTTAAGGGCATTATGTTAAGTGAAATAAGGCAGTCGAAAAAGAAAAACGCTATATGATTCCACACATGGGTTACCTACAGTAGTCAAATTCACAGAGAGAAGGTAGCAGGGTGGCTGCAGGGGCTTTTCAGTAGGAAGAATGGGCAGTTGTTTAATGGGCATAGAGTCAGCTTTGCAAGATGAAAAGAGGTCTGGAGTTTGGGGGGTCAGTTGCACAACAATGTGAATGTGCTCAACACTTCCAAACTGTACCCTTAGAAATGGTTGAGATGGTTAAAAAAATGAGGTTATGTATCCCCATAGTTAAAAGGTCCCTTTGGAGTCACTTAGACCCATTAGTGGCTGTGTAACTTAAATAAATCACTAATTTCTCTAAATCTTGGTCTTCATGTGCAAAATGCAGATAATATCTTCTCTATGGTTTTTGTGCAAATTAATTAAATTAATATATTTAAAACTCTTAGAACAAGACTTGCATGGGATAAAGATTCAATACATGGTGGTGATGATGACGATGATGATGATGATGATGATGATAGAGCTATAACGGTATGATAAGGAGGAAGAATTTAAAGGAAACACAGACCTTTCCTTTCAGGACTTTACAATTATGTTATCATTCAAAGGTCAACGTATTACTACCCCTTATCATGTTTTCTTTAAAAATTTTAGGCATAATGTATTCTCTAAATTTCAAATTTAGAATCAAGATAAAAAAACACAGTTCCTTCAGATTCAGGAAAATGATCTCCACAGGACACATAAATTCTAATCCCAGAGATTGATGGAAATGGTGTATCTTAACTTGTTTAAAGTTGTTGCAACAACCCGCCTGAACTCTTACAATGGCCAATCAGCACCTGTCTTACGTGATAGGCTGCCTTTCTTAGCTAGTTTCATCTCCAGGCTCAGACCTATCCTGAATGCCAGACCAACTTTGAGACAAGAACTGCTTTAACAGTTCTCAAATCTTTCTCCCCATTAGTGTGACACCAGTCTGACTCCCCCAGACTCCCTAGCACTGTGATGGCCATTGGACTGGACTTATTCCCTCCTGACTTCCCTTTGTGAGCCAGTCTGTCCATAAATCGCAATCTGGTAGCCGGGGTCTACTGCTGTATTAGTTTTCTATTGCTGCTGCTGCAAGTTACCATGAACTCATGGGCTTAAAGTAGCACAAATTTATTCTTTTACAGTTCTGGAGGTCAGCAGTCCAAAACAAGTCTTATAGGTCTTAAATCAAGGTGTCAGTAGGGCTGTTTGCTTCTATACCATAGAATACAAGCCACCAGCAGAAGCTGGAAAAGGCAAGAAATGGATTCTGCCTTCAGATTTCTGAAGGGAGGGAGCGCGGCCCTGCAGACACCTTGATTCCAGCCCTGTGATATTGATTTTGGACTTCTTATTTACAGAGCTATGAGAGAATAAATGTTATTTTAAGCTAAAAAGTTTGTGGTTCTGTGTTATAGCAGCCATAGTAATAACAGTTTTCAGAAGGAATATAGCTTTGGTATGTGGGCCTTGATAATTTCCAGTGTGGTCTCTAAAGCAGCATATCGGCATCACTGGAGAGCTTGTTAGAAATGTAGCAGCTTGGGCCCCATTTCCACACCTACTGATTCGAAATCCACATTTGAACAGGAACCCCAGATGCACATTAATGTTTGTGATGCATGCTCTGGAGAATGACAGAGCAAGGAGATGGGAGGGACCTGCATACCTGCAAGTCCCCATAGAGCCACCCGACGCTTGGAGCATGTCCCAGCTCAGATCCTCATGTGTGAGAAATAAGTGCTATATTTTGTTTAGGTCATTCTTAAGTTAGATTGCTAAAATAGCTGAACCAATATCCTAAATTATACATCACTTACACGCCAGGCAATGCACAAGTGACTTGAACAAAGTCCTTAACATTTGAACATGTACCTACAAGGCAAGCAAGTCTTTCATTTCATATGGACATGAAAAATCATATCACTACAAAATGTGGCTGCTCTTTAACCGTAACTATGATTTGGCTGCTCAGAAGAGCTATAGTAATTTTTCTCTTGGGAGACTATGGTTAATCATTTCCAGGTTTTACTGCTGACTGGGCTAACCACAGAAGCCACACCTTCAGTCACATACCACCGTAGGCTTTCAGTCTTCAAACACCATAACAGGTCAACCAGACTTGAGGCAACATATCAAAATATTTTACTCATTTGGATTGGGTTAATTAAGAGGAAAAGCCTGTCTACAGACTCTGCAATATTAACTTTGCCATAAACCAGGTGTCTCTATATGTGTAGATTTTTTTTGTGGACTTTTATTCCTTTGGTTTACTTTGCATTAATACCACACTGTCTCCACATGGTGATTTTATACAAGGTGGGGCAAAAGTAGGTTTATAGTTGTGAGTATGTGAAACACATAGTTTATTCTTGTATTATTATTATTGTTATTATTAATTATATTATTTTCCACACAAACAACTCTACTTTGGCCCCAACCTGTATGTCTTGATATGCTGCAGTTTAAGTCCTCAATTTTGTTCCTTTTCAAGACCATCTTGTCCAGGAGTTTGCAAACTGTGTCCAATGGGATCAACGACTAATGTTTGTAAATAAAGCTTTATTGGAAAGCAGTCATCATTCCCTCTCATTATCATATTGTTTGTGACTGCTCCCTGGTTACTACACCAGGGTTGGTTAGTTGCCAGAGGGACAGGCTGGTCTGCAAAGCCTAAGATAATTGCTGTCTGACCCTTTACAAAAAAAGCCTGTTTGCTGACCTCTGGTCTTAATGATTCTTGATCCATCGCATTTCCATATAAATTTTAGAAAAACAACTACAGAGACTGTGTGGCATTACACTGAAGTTTTAACTTAATTAGGGGAGATTTGAATGTTTCATTATTAACAATTCCAGTCCATAAATGTGGTAAATATTTCCTTTTCTTAAAAAAAAGATCTTCGATTTCCCTCAGCAACATGTTGTATTTTTTTTCTTCATAGACAGTCTGCATATCTTTTGTTAAATATTTTTCTTGATATTTTATTTCTAATACTACTGTAAATGTATTTATTTTTTTATTTTCTAGTATTTTATTGCTTGTGCCTAGAAATACTGTTGATCTTGTAAATAGATCTTGTCTGTTGAGCATTTTTATCAAAGCAGGTGTTTACTTTACCAGGTTTTTTTCCTGCATTTGTTGAGATATTCACATGGGTTTTCTTTCTTATTCAGTTAATTTAATGAATATATTAGTTAAATTTCCTGATATTAATTCAATATTTCATTTTTTAAAAGATTTTATTTATTTATCTTTAGAGGGGAAGGGTTGGGGAGAGAAACATCAACGTATGGTTGCCTCTTGTGTGTCCCCCGCTGGGAACTGGCCCGCAACCCAGGCATGTGCCCTGACTGGGAATCGAACCGCGATCCTTTTGTTCACAGGCCGGTGCTCAATCCATTGAGCCACACCGGCCAGGGCTCAGTATTTCATTCTTGAGATAAATCCCACGTGGTGATGATATATCACCTTTTCATATACGGCTAGAGGCTAGCATTAGTTAGGAATTTTTGCTTCTATATTTGTAATATTGTCTATAATTTTGCTTTCTTCTGTTTTTGTCAGATTTCATTTTCAGGATTATGTTAGTTTCATAAGATGAACTGGAAAGCATTCTTTAATTTTCTGTTCTCTGGAAGAGTTTGGATAAGATTGTTATATACATATACATTTTTTACTGATTTTAGAGAGAGATAAGAAGGGAGAGAAAGAGACAGATATCAAGCTGTTATTCCACTTATTATTTATGCATTCATTGGTTGATTCTTGTATGTGCCCTGACCAGGGATCAAACCCACAACTTTGGGGTATTGGGATGAAACTCTAACCAACTGACCTACCTGGCCAAGGACAAGACTGATATATTTTTATCTCTTAAATATATTTTAGAAAAAAATTACAAATGAAGCTATCTAGGCTTCTCTCTTATTTCCTTGAACAGTTTTTTTCAGGTGCTTGTGATTTTATCTTTCAAGGACTCAACTTTTAGCTTCATGAACTCTTTCTATTGAATATTTTTTCTATTTAATTATGTTTTTATTTTCATTATGTCATTCCTCTTACATTCTTTGGGTTTAATTTTCTGTTCATTTACAATTTCATGAGATGGATACTTTAATTGTATATTTCCTCGTAGTCATAGTTTTAGCTGTATCCAACACAGTTTGATATATTATATTTTTAATATTTATTTTATATTATTTGTTCATTGTGATTTCTTCATTGGGTTAGACACCTAGGTCACTAAAGTGTATTTTTCTTAATTTCCAAACTCTGGGGGATCTTATTAGTTTTCTTTATGTTACTGATTTCTGGTTAACTCTTCTGTGGTAAGAGAACATAGTCTGAATTATATTAATCCTTTGTATATCATGAAACTTGCTTTATGGCCTGGAAAAGGTAATTTTGGTAAATGCAATATGTCTATTTGAAAAGAATATGCATTTCTCAGTTCTGGAAACAATTTTTTATATTTGTTGATGAGAAGGTGAATTCAAATTTTTTATGTCTTTACTGATGCTTTGTCGCTTTCTCTAACAAATATTGAAATAAGTGTGTTAAACTCTCTCACTATGATTATAGATATGTTTATTTCTACCTTAGTCCCATCAATTTTGCTTTATTTACTGATATTTTGATGTTGCATTATTTGGTTTCTATTAATCTATAACAATTCTATATTTCTTGTAGATAAGCCCAATATATCACTATATATCCACAATATATCAATATATAAAATACCCCACTTTATCTTTAGTAATGAGTCTTACCATAATGTACACTGTAAGTAGTGTAACTATACCACCTTTTTATAGTCAGTGTCTACACAACATATCTTTTTCTATACTATTACTTTTTTCCATTTTTCCTTACCCTTAGATTTAACGTGTTTCTTATAAGTTACATATAATTTTTTTTACCTACACAATCTTTGTTCTTTGAGTATTTTATCTTTTTACATTTAATTTAATTACTTATTCATTTGTTTTTAAATCTACAACCTTATTCTTTGTACTCTATTTGATCTACCCTGTTTTATGTTTCTTATTTCTCTTTTATTTTGGATTAAAGAAGTATTTTCATTATTTATTTACATCACCATATTAACTTGCTAGCTAGATATTCTCTTAGTAATTACAACAGACATTTTCCACTTAATTTTATTACCTCCTGCATTAAAAAAAATTGTCACGTAAAACTCAACACCAAAAAGACAAACAACCCAATTAAAAAATGGGCAAAGAACCTGAAGAGGCACTTCTCTAAAGAGGACATGCAGATGGCTAATAGACATATGAAAAGATGCCCAACATCACTAGTCATCAGAGAAATGCAAATTAAACCGCAATGAGATACCATGTCATACCTGTCAGAATGGCTATCATTAATAAATCAACAAACAACAAGTGCTGGTGAGGATGTGGAGAAAGGGGAACCCTTTTGCACTGTTGGTGGGAATGCAGACTGGTGCAGCCACTGTGGAAAGCAGTAAGGAGACACCTCAAAAAATTAAAAATGGATCTGCCTTTCGACCCACCAATCCCACTTCTGGGAATATATCTGAAGGAACCCAAAACACTAATAAAAAAAAACATAAGGACCCCAATGTTCATTGTAGCATAACTTACAATGGCTGAGATATGGAAGCAGCCCAAAGTGTCCATCAATAGAGTGGATAAAACAACTATGGGACATTTACACAATGGAACTCTACTTGGCTATAAAAAAGAAGAAATTTTTACCCTTTGCAACAGTATGGATGGACCTGGAGAACATTATGCTAAGTAAAATAAGTCAGTCAGAGAAAGACAACTACCATATGCTTTCACTCATATGTGGAATCTAATGAACAAACAGAACTAACAAGCAAAACAGAGATAGACTTATAGCTGGAGAGCAGATAACAGCTAGTGGTGGGGGGGAGGGGGTTTGGAAGGGGAGGTATTGAGCAAAAGGGACAAAGAACTCATGGACATAGACAACAGTGTGTGATTGCTGGGGGACTTAAATGGTAATGGGAAAAAACATAATAAAGATTACATTTAAAAAACAAACAAATAAAAAATTGTCATGTATTTCAATATTTAAATGACAAACATAGTTTAAACCCCACAAGGCATTATTTAATATTTTTATACAGCAAATATTCATTTAATCTCCTCAATACTTACATTTTTCATTCCTTGCATCATTTTGTGCCCTCTGTATAGTGTTATATATTTCCTCTACTGAAAGCATTCTAGTAGCACTTCTTTTCATACAGATATCCTGATGACTAGCTATCTGATTTTGTTTTTCTGGCCATATATTTATTTTGTCTTCATTTTTGAACTATATTATTGCTGGGTACAGAATATTAAACAGACAGTTATTTTTCGAAGACATCAGAGATGCTCTATTTTCTTTTGGCTTTACTTTCATTTTTCTATTGTTATATGATATGTGAGCCTCGTTGTGTGTTGGCAGGGTTCTATTTTTTTTTTTGTTAACAGTTTTATTATACCATGTCTAGGTATGGTTTTATCTATATATTGTGTTTGGGGTTTGTAGAGATTCTTGAATCTCTGTCTTGATATCTTTTATCAATTTTATAAAATTTGGCAATTATTTCTTTTAATATTGGTTCTATTCTGTGTCTTCTTCTACTGGGACACTAATTATAGAGCTGATATATCTTTTCATGAGTCCCATGTCTTTTTCTATAATTTCAACTTTATTTTCTCTGTATTTTAGGTTTTTTAATTGACTTTTTTTGGTTCACCAATCCTTTCTTCATCTATCTCCAATTATCTCTTAAACCCATATATTGCTATCTTAATTTCAGATTTTGTATTTTTCAGACATAAAATATTCATTTAATTTATTTCTAGAGATGCTATTTATCTGCTGAATTTTTCATTCTTTTATTTTCTACAACATATTAATGATAGTTATTTCAGAGTATTTTTCTAATAACCGATACCTGGATGTCTTGTGGGTACTTTGATTTTCCATTTTATTTTCCTCTGAGTCATTTGTTTTTTGGGGGGGAAAATGGAGACAACTGTACTTCAACGATAAAAAAATTGTGAAAAAATTTTAAGTCCTGGACATCGTGTTTGGAACAGAAAATTTCAGGCCCTCAGTGATGTTATTATCTACCAGAATTCATGTACATTTGCTTTTGACAGGCAATTTGGCTTGGAGGAAAAAAAATCTCCTGAATACAGTCAATAATTTGAAGCTAGGCTGCAGTCTTTACCAGACTAATCTGTTTCAGGTTTGTCCTTATTCCTAGGGTATAGGTTTGAGGGGCCTCGTGTGTAATACGAAGCCCTATATCTTGGCAGACACTAGAAGTTTTATTTCTTCAGCCTCATACAACTATTAATATAGTCTCTTGGTTGCCCTTTACGTATTAAAGAGGAAAGCAATGTTGCATGTCAGTCTTACCACTTTGTACTTGCATTTTTGTTGTGCTTCTTTGTCCCTTAAATCGTGATTGCGTTAGTAGTTCTATTACATCTTCAAATAGACCTTTCAAAATATCTATGCAGCTCTTCTAGCTGTTCTCGGGGAGACAAGGCAATCAACCAGAGCCTGAAGAGAAACACTCAGCCTTGACCTTTTAGATCAGTATGCACCTCAGCATTTTTCTTTACTGGACTTTTTCCCCTTCAAATTCAGGGTTTTTCATGTATAATTTATCCGGAAAACACCCCTTTGACCTCCTGCACAGAAGGAAGTTCTCTGGGTAGGTGGGGAGAGAACCTAGGGGCTCAATATCGCTGTTTAAGGAAGTTCAGCTAGTTCCCCTGATGTCAGAACCACCCGTCAAACACTGCCCCTCCTCTCACACCACAGACACAAACACACATGCACACACTTTCGTGATATCTGGAGTTTCCAAATCTTAGTCTTTCTAGAGTTTTTGCAAAGTGATTCAGTTTACTTCTCATAATTTTCTTCTTCTGTGGGTGCTTTAGGTGATCGTTTCCTCTACTCTGCTAATGGAGTTACCACTTTACATCAATTTTCATTTTCACAAAAAAATGTGTTGAAATATCTCATTCTGTTAGATATATCCGTTCCCATCTCTTCACCCTTGTGGCTTATATCTGCTTTTGTTGTCCTTTTATTGAGTTTTTGTATAGAGAGGAGATAAGCGAGTGTGACTGATTTACCTTGTCACCTATAGGTCCTCTACATGATCCTACATAAAACAATGTCCCCAGGTCGGCATCATCCATGGTAGCACAGGCAGCTGAGCAAGACAGTGTTCTCTTACATCTGGGCCATCTCATTGCACTTATTTTGAAAAGACATTTTCCAGTAGGTATTTAAGTTTACAATGCCTGCTGCAGAAGAATTAGAAGTAGTGTATTTTCAAGTCTCTTCTCTCATTAAAAGGTGTTTTTTTTTTCTTTTTTAAATCAGAGAGGCAGAAAGAGAGAGAGGGAATAAGTAAGGGAGAATATTGGATCTGAGATGTGAAAGTCAGAACACAGCTACTTTATACTTACATGATGTTAGGGATTTATAGTTGGAGAGTTGCTATCTGAGGGAAGAGTTCCAAACCTATTGCAATGTGTGGCCAAGATTTTTCAAGCTCTATTTACTAAGCAGATATTATGCATAACATGGAATGTCTAAATCACAAAATGTCAGAGTGGAAGGAATACAGAAATCATCTAGCTTGAATTCCTTGTGGTAAGTGTGAATAAACCGGACTCTAAAAATAGTAAGTGATTTGCTCAGCTAGCAGTGCAGCTCAGTAGATAAAAGCCCTGGCCCGGTGACACAGAATTGGACTTTAATCACAGCCCTAAGACTTTTTACTCCAAGACTTTGTGTGAATGACATTCCTTCTTGGAGTAGCAACGTTTTCCTTTGTAAAATTGGAATAATAATGATACTTAGGATAGGTGTAAAATTTAAATGAGATGGTAGGTTTTAAAATAGTTAATTATTTGGCATATTGTGATAACACCAATAAATATTAGTTATTATTGAAAATTACAATTGATCAGTGACGCAACTAAAAGTCAAATGAAGAAGATTCCTGACTGTTTTTGCAAACACTTTTCCAGTACCATTAGTACTTTCCTCAGGAGGTATCCATGGGGGATATATTCTGTGGAATCTGGGTCAGTTTTGTCATTTTTCTGTGTTTCCCTACTCCTGTTTAACTATGATATAATAAGAGTCAATGTCTTGCACATGGCAAGCACACAGTAGGTTTTCATGGAAATGCATTCTATTGAGACTTAATTGACAACATCTATTGTGTGTTGTAAATTCTTCTCAGCAGAACATGGCAATGTTTTCATAAAAAAGAAGCTAAGTGAATTCCACTGAAGAAACTAGGCCCCACAATCTTAAGAAATGATGTAGGAAGTATAGATTGGCATAATTTTTTGGAGGACAATTTTGCAATGGACATTTAATGATTTAAAAATAAGCATAAATTCAGAAAACTTTAAGGAAATAATAAGAAAAAGGATATCATGTAAGATGTTTATTTTAATATTACTTATAATATTAAAATTTTAAAAACACAGCACATTTACATTATGAACAATAATGTGTCAATTAAAAATCCTTATAATATTTAGTCACATAGGAAAATATATTACTTAATAAAAACACTAGGTTATCAAAAAGTATTTACCATATGGTTTCAATTTAGTAAACATAGTCAGCTTCTGTCTCTCTGCTCTGAACAGTCAACCTCTAGCTCCCTCTCTCTGATCTGACCTGCTTTACCACTTGTGCTATTAACATTTATTTTAATATTTAAGTTATTTTCCAACACTATATATCACCCAGTTCTCAGAAACTCACTCATCTCTCCCCCTAAGTGCCCCCTCATTAACTATTATCAAATGTCATTACCTGTAAAAACACATGCCCTGCATTATCTAACAAGTGTGTTTACTATACCTCTAACCTGTATGCATATGCCTCGAAGCCAGTTTCCTAGAAATGGTGCCTGTCTTTCCATTATTTTATGTCTAAGACTTAGAAAAAAAGAAACAAAAAATATTTGTTGAATTGATAAATGAATACATAAATGAAGGAATGAATCCTTGACTATGCAATAATGATTTCATTGCTGTTCTAGCAATAGTAACTAAAGTATGGGGGTAGCAATAGGAAAATGAGGTTTATTATATAGCGTTAAGCTGAATAATGGTCAAGAAATGCCCCCTAAATTACTACAGGTTACTGCAGAGGCCTTAGCGGCTCTTCAGAATAAGCTGTGTTACCCATTCAATGTTTTATTTAGCCTTAGATATTCTTTGTCAAAATTCACTTGTTATATCAGGCATTGATGCATAATAAACCACTTCAAAACTTAGTAACTTAAAACAAGTAACTGTGGATGTAACTCGGATTCTGTAGGTCAGCTGAACAGCTCTTTTCTGGGCCACTTTCCGCTAGGTGTTCTCATATGTCTGTGAGTATCCAGGACGGGGACCAAGGATGAACTGGAGGCTGGATGATCTAGCATCGCTTCTCTCACAAGTTCAGGGGTTGACAGCCTGTCAATCCAAGTAACTGGGCAACAAAAGGTCTCACGTCATCCAACAGGCCAGCCAACAGGCCGCATTCTTCGTATGGCAGCAAAGATCCAAAATCAGCAAGAGAGGTAAAGCCCCAGTGCCGAAGCAGTTTTCAAAACTACTTGTATGGCATTTGCTATTTTATTACTGGCCAAAACAATCCACACAGTGAAACCCAGAGGCAGTGTGAGGGGTTACCCAACAGTTTAGATAAAAAGAGGCAAGAACAAATTAGAAACCATTATTTAATAATTAACTGCAACTTTTTCTTCAGTCATAACAATCTCATGTCCCTTTGTAAGAGGGTGCAGCCAGGAAGCCCCCAAAAGAAGGATTTGTAATGGGGTCCAGAACTTGGGGTGTCCAGGAAATATTAAAAATATAGGATGTCCTCACCCCCACAAGTCTGAGCTGGGGGGATGGGACACATGGAGCAGGGCCATTGAGTTGTTTTGCATAGCAACAGTTTTGCAGCTAACCTCTAGAATGGTCATTTAACATATCTATAACCTTTAACTGGTTTTATAGACATGTTAAATAGCTGTGGGCATGCTTTGAGCCAGGGAGAAGGGAGTGACTTCCACCCAAGACGTAACTGGGAGGCAACTCCCCAGCCCCTGTCACAGCACCTGCATGAGAGCTTGGGGATGACTGGCTCCACGCCATGGGGCCATGCCTGCCCAAACTTACTGTGGCAGCCCAGTAAAGCTGGAAGGATATGGGAGTTCTGGCAAGTGTAGCCGATCGTGGGAGGAGTTGGAAATGGGGCTGCAGAGGAAGATTGGCATGGATATTTAAACACAGACATGGCAGCCATTGAAGAGAGAACCATGCGCTTTTGGCCAGAATGGGGACTCCCATAGCCCTGTGAGAGAGAATCACCATGTAGCTTTATCAGAGAGAACCACGTGACTTTGGCCAGAGTGGGGGACCCTCTCCCGCAGCCATGAGAAGAATCATCATGCGACTTTAGCAGAGAACCTCCACACAGCTTTAGCAGAGAATCACCACGCGGCTTTCTATTTCTTTTCCTGAGATACGGTACCTTGGACTGGGCAAAGGGGGAAAGAAGGACTCTGTGTGTTGGTGGGTGTTTTAAGGGACTTTGGGATTTTGATGAAGACATTAAGTCATTACTCTTAAGTCTGTATAACTTGAATAAATTCCTTTCCCTTTCACCAATCTCTAACATGGAGAGCTATAATTCTCTGGTGAAAGGAAAGGTGAACCTAGTACAGGGGGACCCCAGGAGAAGGGGGTATCAACTAGGTAACATTGTGGGACCCCCTTCCCTGGAGGCCAATCAGGGAAAGTCATGGGAGACCACATGTGCAGTAGCTTTAAAGTAATACAACTACTTGTACATGCGCAGTAAAAGCCTGCCAAAACTAGCCAGGAAGGATCCGCCTTATAAGAATAGAGTCCCTCCAGCCCATGAGGTCAATCTCTGCTTGGAGTTGGCCTGCTCCCATGTTCTCTGCTATAAACTCTGGGTGTTTGGTTCAATTCTTTGTCCTAATCACCAAGAATCTGGTTACCTGTGCCCACCTGTGACACCTTCCACACATAAAACACACTTCCTTTCAACCCGCCCCACCGCGCCCCGGAAAGTCTAATCTCATCATGGCAGTAGGCTCTAAGTCCAGTGTCTTGTGATCTACAATCTTGTCTTCCTGGGTGAAGCTTTTCTTGATCTAGACACCTCTATACTAAAAGGCTAAGTGTTTTTGCCCCATCCAAGATAGGATATCTGTACTAATTGCTGCTTTTCCTAAAAGGAAAGAATGGGAAGCTCAGAGTAGTCATATATCCTTAACAATTTTAAACTTCACTCAGTACGTGTCCCACCCCTCCCCTCCCCATCAAGTACCCTGAGGGACTGGAATACTCCTTGATTAAGTCCTGGTTCTGCTTCCTGGGGGTGGCTTGCCAGGGCACTGTTCCTGTGAGGGCTAAAAAAGTACATTCCCTCCCACCTTTCTTCTACCTGGACCAATAATTCAAACAACACACAGCAGATTAACAGGAAAAAATCAAATTTTATCATGTGTGTGGGGAATTCATATAAGCATGAAAATTCCAAAGACAGTGAGGTAAAATAGGGTGTGCGTGACATTTTGGATGAAGGAGAAAAGGGGGAAATAGGGTCTCAGACTTCAAAAGTGAAAACGGGCAGTTTACAGGTAGTTGAGGAAGAGCTGAACACAGTGGCAGGCACATTCTTGCTTCAATGGGACACAGTGGGTAATGCAGCTACCAGGTCCCTGCCTGCAGCCTTCCAATCTACCACACTTAATTCAAATTAGGCTAAGGTGAATGTGCTAAGGTTCCCTTCATGAGGCAGGTTTTTTCAAGTGAGTCTCTTAAGTAGGAAAGGGGGAGGATCAAAAGTTCTTTGTGAGTCTTTTGTTTCTTAACAACCAGCTTAAAATCAATGTCCCGAGAGGCAGTTTCAGGGTGGCAAAACTTTGGTCCCTTTTGCTTGCATGGCTCTTGTCTCCACTCTTAGCTCTTTGTTACTCCTTTTAGGAGCTTTCCCTTTTCCATAAGAAAAGGCCCAAGTCCATGAAATGGAGGGTCCTCATGATTTTGATTTCATTTGTCACTATGGCTTTAGAAATCATTTCTCCCCTATCTTCCTACACATTTCATAGACTTAGCCTTTCCCGTTAATAATCAGTAATCCTGAGGCAGCAGAAGACAACAGCCAGGACCTGACTGATGGTCACCAGGTCTGGACCTCTGGCCGGCTAAAGATAACATCTTGACCTAAGTTATGTTTCAGCTCCTGAGCCCTAAGGTGAACTCCTCAGCTACTTTTCTATGAAAAATGACAGAGGGATGCCAGAACAGATCTCAGAACTGTCCTCAAGACCCGAATAAATGAATTATTGCCCTTACCTCATTTCCAACCAATCAGCTCCTAACATGACCCTGAACCCACAGTGTCTTGTGATTTTGCCCTCTATAATCTGTAACCTGTGTGCCACTGGGGAGTCAGGTCTTTCAGGGCTGGAGTTCGCCTACAGTCCAGAGTAGCCAACCCTACAATAAAATACTTCCTTTTTTCATTGCCAGCTCCTGCTCCTGCATTGCTGTGGATGAGTTTGCACTGGTGGGCTGACTCAAATACTGGGGTTCGCTCCCATTTGCGGCTATGTGGATTTCTCAGCCTGCTTCCTGCCTGTAGAAAGCTGGAGACTCAGAGGCCTTTTTGTGATTTAAACAGTCTCTATCCCTTTGAGTCTAAGTTGAAGGCCTTTATGGTGGTACAATTTCTTTGAAAACTTTATGTACTTTTTATGTGCTAAATTATAGTCCAAAATGCTACACTCACAGTTCTTTTCTGATAGGCCCCTTTCTTCAGATTTCTTTCATATTTTGGATGAGCTTTCAATGAGACCATGTTCTTAAGATTCTTAGAAATTCTCTTCTCTAATGGAGGACTGTACCATGTGCCAGTTCAAATCTTTCAGAGGTCCTAAAAGGGGGGCTTATAGCCACATCTTTGATTTGATTTTGGGCTTTAAGCCTCTTTTTAAGAACTCTTAAATCATTGGGGTGATTGAGGAAGAGAAAAACTTTCATTTTCCAATGCAGCAGGTTGAGGCTGCTCTATATTCATTTTTAATTGTGTTTACTAGTCAAGCAGTTCTTTCTTACACTACTGCCTCTCTCTCTCGCCTTACCTTATCATAGGCCTCAAAACAAAACAAAACAAAACAAAAAATGAAAACTTACACTGTCCACATTCTGCCTGAAAATCAACTTACCAGGTCCACAAGTACCTTATCTATCTTCTAAGTTACTATGGGCAAGAAGACAGCTATGCCAATTGTTTTTCTGTTTTATAACTTAGGTTGCCATTTTTCCAGGTGGCTGCCACAGTTTTCCTCCCATTTTTCCAGCCTCTACCCACAGCTAAATTTCAAAACCAATGCTGCCCATTTTTAGTTTTTGTTATGGAAAGTCCTCCTTCCTTAGAACCAGTATAAGTTTGTTTGTATTATGTAACAAACAACACCCCCCCCCAAACTTAATGCTTAGAACATGTATATAGTTCATGAGTCTTAGGAGGGCTGGGTAGCATTTCTGGACTGGAGTGGCTGATCTCTGCTGGGTTTTCTCTAGTAGCTGCAACGAGTTGGCAGGGCAGCTGGCAGCTGGGTGATCTAGGATGGTTCCCTCCCTACGTCTGACAGCTGGCAGGCTTCTCGATTGGCGGCTGTGCCACTCAGCTCTTGTGGGCCTAAGAACAAGAGAGGACAAACCCTAATGTGCAACTTATATTTAAGTTTCTGCTTATTTTACATTTTCTATTTCCCATTGGCCAAAGCAAGTCAGAGTCACATGGTTAAACTCAGCAGCGGTGTAAGAGGGGATAACCAGAGGCATGGATACGAGCAAGCGTGAGCAAAGTGGGGGCCATTACTACTACAATCTACCACACATAGTTTCCTGGAGCTATACATTGTCACTGTACATTCACTGATCAGGCATTGTTTCCAAAGAATGACGGCTGGGTGAGGAGCCGAGTTAAATGAAGTTTCTCATTGTGGTCATGCATTTCGTAGAAACTAGCCCTTTTCTTTCCCTCCTGCCCTAGGCCAGTATAAAGGGCTTGGCTTCAAACAAAGTCATCTATATAGACTTTTTTTCATGGAGAGAATACTCTCTATGGATCTTGAGTATCTTTTTCCAACGGAAAGCTGTAAGCCTGGGTCATCTCAGTCTATCAGAAGAGTTGTAATAATGCTGAACCTCCAAAAGAAAAAAGGCCTGGATTTTAATTTCTTTCTTTCTAGGAGGAAAAACAAAAAGGCCCCCATGCAAGTTTTCCTCACCACTGATTGATTCTTCACTCTTAGCCATTGCTTATCCTGCAGAAAAGAATTTAAATTCTGCCTCATCGGTGCCTTGAAGTAAATTGAGACACACATACATCCCCCAATACACACGCACCTGCCCGCACCCAAAATGCACACCCTCTAATAATAGAAACATGGATATGACCAGTGGGCATGACTCTGCCTCAACACTGAGACTCGCTAGAACTCACGTAAAATTCAGTTTGCGTTTTCTGAGCAGTCACATTCTCCCTACAAAAGGACAGTGGGCTTAGTGGTTAGTAACATGGGCTCCAGAGTCAGACCGCCGGAGCTGTTTCAGCTCTGCCCTTTACTGATTCTGTGGCCTTGGGCACATTAAGTGACCACTCTGTGCCCTAGTTCCCTCATTCATAAAATGGCGATAATAATAGTGTCTTCCTCCTGAAGTTGTTCTGGGGAGTAACAAGATGTTTGTAGAGCACTCGCCACATGCAGGTTCTCAAGAAAGAAGAGTTAATGTCCTCAGTCATCTAACTGGGGACTGGTAAGGGTGCAGGGTCTCAGCAGGGCAGTTGAGACATAAGATCAGCCTTTCCTGCTGAGGGAGATGGCTGGGAGGCTCCTCTTTTTCTCAAATTTGAGACAAGTTTCCTAATAGCTGCGTTATTTGTCAAGATTCTGGAGAACCCATGCTGAGCCTTGAGGCCTGAGCCAGAAACTCAGCTGCCACAGTACTTTGCCTCCTATCACAGACACCTAGGAGGCTGCAGAAAGTAATGACAGAAACTTCTCCTGGGTCGTTTCTGAATGGCAGTTCATTTGTCTCACCGAGGGTTGCAACAATTTCACCACCCCTTTCCAGAAAAGCCTCCTGTGGGACAGGCAGAGTTAATGCTCGTTCTATTTCACAAAACCCCATTTGCTTACTAAGTGCCAAGCCTAATTCCAACCATTTTATAAATATCAACTCATTCAATCTTCAAATAATCTTATGGAATAGGTTCAGTTATTGTCTCCATTTTAGAGATGGGAAAACTGAGGCATGGGCAGTTCAAACAATGTGTCCAAGGTCAGCTAGTGGAGAGGCAGAGCTGGGAACTCAAAGCCAGTCTGTCTGATCCAGAACCCGTGCTTTTAACTACTAACCTGGGCTGGCTTTCTCAATGACAGGTTATTATTTATTAAGCAATTCTTACGTGTTCACACCCAGCAAAGGTCTTGTCATTCATTGTCTCATTTAATCTTTCAAAAGGGATTAGTATCCCCATTTTATAGATGAGGTAACCGAGGCTGATTGAATGTCAGTGGCTGTGCCAAGCTCCCATAGGTGACTAGGACCAGAGCAGTACCTATTGTCGTGAGGCCCACACTATCTCACCGCCCCAAGAAATACTTGATAACTAAGAAAAGCCATAAAACATGCTTTTGCTCCAAGTGTAAAACATACCACTATTGTCCCTGCTTTTTCATTGTTTTGACTAAATCACACTAAACTTAATTTCCAGGAAAATTCATTTAATAAAAATATTAAAATAGGAGAATAAGCACACTTTATATTTATTATTCATTCATCCATCCCACAAATACTTGCTTAGAGCCCACTCCATGCCAGGCACTGCTTGAGTCTGGTCAGATCGACGTGCCAAAGAACACTCAGATCACAGAGCCTTTTTGGTTAACGGTGACTACAGATGTGTCTCCTAAGACACACACCTCTGGCATCACAGCCCTAGTTCATTCTTCCTCAACACATGTTTGCGGTTGTGCCCTTATTCAGGACAACCATTGGCTCCAGACTCCTAAGGGACACGTGTCAGGTAGGGTGAGTGAAGTGCTCACTGGATGTCAAAGAGCTTTGGTTGATACCTGCTAGGAAGATTTACCTTGCCCACTCAGGCCGCTCTGCTATAAATCCCTATTCTGGAGCCAATTGCAAATTTCGTAGGCATTTAGATTTGCTGTCCACTTCTGGAGAATAATTACAGCTATTTAATTGTATTCATAATTTAGCATACACCTGAAAAATATGCTGTGAAATATCAGAGGGATCCTTTAATCCTGGTGTTCCATTTACAAACTGTCACATTTATAAAGCATCTTTAATCTTCTAGGGTCTGCTGGAATTTTTTATTACAGTCTGCTTTGTGCTTTAAATATTAAAGATTCAGCAATACTTCAAAAGGTGATAATGCCTGATGCTCTGATGGAGCTTAAACCTCACCAGCTAAATATATTGAGGAATGTTCAGTGGCCCTAGCTTAATTAAACATGCATGTGTATTTTCAAATACAATATTTTTCTGCTGGTTAGGTTTCTGACAAACCTCCAAACAGGTCCAGGTGGAACAAAGCATGTAAACAGCCTTGTGAGTGAAGCTTAAAGCACTCAAATTAGCACCTTCCCTTGATTAATATGCAAACCTCGGAATCTCTGCATTTGATAATGTCATTGAATACTATTTGCAGCTTAACAGTGTATCTTTGTCATTTCATTTTTCTCAAACATGTCCAGTTTAATTATGTGAAAAAAACCCTGGTGCCGGGTGTTTTAGCCAATGAGACGGTATTTGTTCTCAGTAACTTACTCATCTCTGGAACATGGCATACATTACAAGGCAGTGGCAGGCTTTAAACGTACCATTTGTTTTCATTATGTAGCACTTAAAAGGTACCCTTCCTCTCATGCGGCCTGCCATGTTAACATGGCCAGAGCTCTCATGGGCCTTACGACCAAATTACCTGTAGCTGTGGCCACTTGAAAATTACTTAAACAGGTTTCACAATGGAAAAAAGTACATCAGTGCAAAAACCTATTTATTTAATTGTTGACACTAATACAGACGCCTCCATTTTCTCTATTTTATTTTGAAAAGAAATCTCTATCTGGCATTTGCCACATTTTGAATTTCTCCGAAAAACCAGTTTCGAAGGAACTGTATTTTGTTTTTAAACATGTATATTTAAATTTTTCTCAGAAGAAATGAAATACTAAGCTCAGATTTTCAACCCCAAACTTCCAGGTATCTTTCATACAGTCATATAATATCGCCTAATATTAGCTTTGCGCGGCGGCAGTATTGTAGCCAATGAAGTTTATCTGAGCCGCGATTATTGCTAATAGAAAAAGAAAAAAAATTATCTAATATTAAAACCTCCAAATAAATAACACTTTGAATAGCTGCTTATCTATTTGGAAATATGACTTGCTAAAGGTACCCAGATAGAGACTGGCAGCAGTTTGAAAAGGGAACTACATGTTTTACAGATGAGCAAAAGAAGATTGCCTTTGAGTCATTGAAGCTGCTGTAGAATCAACATGTAACAACTGCTGGACTAGAAAAAATACATACAGTAAAAATATATGTGTAGGCTTCCCATAAAAGTTCAATCATTATGCTGTAATAGGTAAGCTTGTGCAAAAAAATTTTTTTAATAAAAAAGGTCTTTGAGATCGAGGCAGTATTAGAGCAATTTTCTAGGTGAGGCAGTGCTAGTGGAATGTGACAGGTGAGTTATTGTTATTCTAATACCTAAGGCAAAGCAGCAACCACACAAAATGATAGACAAATCTGAATCTGAATACGATCAGCAAGGTGGCATTTGAATGTAATCGTCCTTTATTGTGGAAAAGGCTGCGTGGGTATTATACAGTGAAGGAGTCGTGTGGACGGCTGTCCACGGAAGGCTCAGCGGGAGGAAAGATGTCAGGAGGTATCTGTGCTTTGCTGGGTAAGGAGTCCACTTGGAAATCGGATTTGTAAACAAATTAAAAGCCAAATTTCTTTTTTTTTAAGCAGCCTTCAGTGGGTGTTGACAATAATCACTTAACCTTGGCAATTGGAAGCCTTTGAAACAAACAATTAGGGGAAAATGGGGAATGTGAACTACATTTTAATTTTGGCTCCTGTTTTGATAATCCTTAGTGTTTCTGTCGTGGATATGTGAGCCAAGTGGCCATTTTAGATCCCCGGATGGGAAAATATTGCCTCCCCTGAGGATTTCAGCCATCTTTTGCTGTCTGAATCTGTGATCGCTCCCTCTAATTAAAAGCCTTAACAGTGTCTGGGCCCTAACAGTATAAAAGAGACCACAGCCTACTGAAAGGGCGCATTTTATTAAGTGGCAGAAACTCTTAGAAATTTGAGCCTGCAGAAACTGCATGCGTGATCTTTAATGGACTTTTAAAGATGACAAGAAAGGAAATGGGAAAGTAAAGCAGTGGCAGGCAGGAATTCCCTGAAGGAGCATCCTGAAGTAAATCAGTGCAACTGAAGAAGTGAACTCCCGGGGTCTGGGGATACCTCCCAGGTTTTTCAGCTGGACACTTATGGCCTGTTGGGTCCCTGAACACCTCTGCTCTGGGCGGACTTTGACAGAACAAGTCACAGAAAGATGGACGACAGCACCTGAAGTGCTGTTTGCGGGGCAGAAAATTGCTCCCTTTGCACGCTGGGCTGCCTTTGCTCTCTGTCACATGACTTATTACAGTCTCCTCACAAAACAGTGCCATTTATGTATGTTAACTTGTCGAGTAGTAATGGTATTCTTTGCCTCCTTTTTCTCCGTTGCTCAGCCAATTAAAAACAAAGCAAGCAAATGAGGTCAGCACTCGTAAAATCTGACTCTATAGGTGACAGACACTCCGAGACCAAATAGCCTTGGATGCTGTTACAGCGCAAGTAAACTGTGAGCAAGGAAGCATGCCTGCTTCCCAGGGCTTTTACTTAGATATTTATTTTTTTCAGGTGAGGAGCTGATTTCAGGGTTTTTTTTTTCTTTTAATCAACCTAAATAAGGTACATCTTTTAAGGAGTTGGTTAATGCTGCTAATACAATTATGTGCCCCATATGGAAAAAAGGACATAAACGAGAGGTTGTCTTTAATCTTCTAGTACAAAGACCAACATTTAACCACAAAGCAGAATCTTATCTCCAGAAGCTCTTAAAATAGCCCCATCAACGGTGCACAATTACAATAAGTGCTTTTGAAATGCTCTGCACACAGGTAGGCAGGAATGCCTCCTCCTATTTTCTGATCTCAGCCTTGTGAGCACAGTGATTTTGAAAAGCTCATTAGAAGAAACTTCTTGCTTCCTTTAGGTGTGATTTAAGTAACACACTGGTTCTTATTCCATGTCCCTCGGCTTGGTTTCTGCTGTACGTATCCTATACATCTTGGCGTGTAAGACAATCCCTTAAGGAGAGAAACTGCTCTCAAAATCAGAGGTGACTTACATGATGCCCTGGCTGTACTGCTATAGCTCGGCTGCTAGCCCTGAAGCCGGCAATAGCCCCAGAGCCCTTCCCACCCTGAGGCGTCCTCAGCGTGCTGTAAGCGTCTCCCTGGAGGGGTTAGTGTGGAGGGAGGTGGTCACTACATGTTGTCCTGTATCAGCTGCTGAAGGGGATGCAGCAAGGGAGACTACAAGTTGACCTAATTACTTACATTTTCTTCATAGACCTTGACTTGGAAGATACGGCTCTTCAATTTGAAGATACAGATAGCACCTACTCTCAACTTGACTCTGATTGCACAGATATCTCAAAAAAAAAAAAAAAAAAACCCTGAAAACAACCCTGGAACATAGGCTCATCAGGCTTCTTTTGAGTCGCATACCACACAGGACAATGACGGCTCAACAACGGCCAAGAAGAGACAGGATTCTAATGTAACATCTGGGGGTGGCTCTCTGCCTCAAGACGTAGACTGTGCCTGTCCTTCGACCACTCACACTCAGGAGGAGTGAGAGATAGCTTGTTTTTCATCAGCCAGGGGAGGGATGTCTCTATTATTAAATTTCTGGGTTGTACCCCATGTAACATATTTATCAGTGTGGTGATAGATTGCCTTTTATCTTCCTCTGATTTTTTTTCTCTAAATGTTTAGCCTCCAACTAGATTGATTATAAAATCTTTAAAAGGAGGACTAAATCATAGAGTGCTCTTGAATTCTCACTTTTAATCATATTTTACCTATTATGTGCACACAGAATGTACTTCACAAATCACTGATGGATCTGTGGGCACTTCACACATCATACTCATGTAAATAAAAATATGTACAACCTCTGCTCTGGTGGTTAACACATATGTTTGCAAGTAACAGAAACCAGGACAACTCTCATACTTTAAATGACAGATTCATAATTCAAAAAATCTTAGTCAATAGAGTGCTGAAATGAACTAATGGCATAGCCAAAAATTCTGAGACAGCATTGCTTAATATCCCAGAGGCACCTCAAATGTACATTCGTTCTTTTAGTAAACATTTAGCGAGCATCTATTATATCCTGGGGACTATTCTATGGGCTAGAATTACAACATGTAACAAGACACATGATTCTACTCTCATGGAGCTTACTTTCTATGGTCCAAACAGTTTTGCTGTATCCCCAGACCATAGAATAGTCTCCAGAATATGGTGTGATGCTCAGTCAATGTTTTCCCCAGGGTTTCTCTTCTGGGTAAGCTTCTTGAGTTCCTTGAAGTCCCCTCAACATCCTGACCGCTCTAAAAACATTACTCTAAATACAAATGTTTGCCTTTGTTCTAGGCTGAGATCAGGTGACTCAGATTTCAGGCCATGGTAACATTAACCAAAGGCACAGGGGTATAAAAGCTCATGAGTGTTAAAAGAGAAGTAAGTGACCCAGTACTTTTATAGCAGTAATTCTAACCCTGGCTGTGAATTGGACTCACCTGGGGAACTTTAAAAAAATGCATACTTCTGTCTGTGTTCTGTGGCCAAAATTTCCCAGTCAATTTCATACTGGGCTCAAGTTTGGTATTTGCTAAAACTCCACCTACGAGTGGGTTTCACATGCAGCCAGAAGTGAGAACTTTTACCCTGGAGTAGAGCATGGTTGAGGGAGATGAAACTGGAAAAGCATATCAGAGTCACATTGTGAGAGCCTTGAATGACATGCTAATGAGCTTCGAATTAATTCTGTAATAAAAAGGGGGTATCAGAATGGCTGACCACTCAGTGGGAATGCCATAGAAAATATTAAAGCTCTAAAGAGGAGGATGAACTAAATGATCTTTAAGAACACTTTCAAGTTTGAAATTCTGTGGCTCTATTGCATAAGGTTATGAACTCATTCAAGATATGGTTTGTATTTTTATCTTTATATGCCCCACAATGCATTTTGTAGGGGACCTAACATACCTGATGGATGAAGAAATATAAAATTAAAAGCACACTTTCAATAGGCTTCCCAATACTCAGGACTATTTGTTTCCATCCTACTATCCTACTTCAATTTATTTCACATATATCTGAACCATGTCCATATTTCTATAAAACACTATCGCTTTCATAATCCAATGCAGAAACCTGACTGAACTTATTTTCCCTGTCTATGAAATTGAGCCCTTAATAATAATAACAACAACAACAATAATAATAGCAATGCCACCTTCATTATAGGGTAATGTGAGCGCATCGTCATCACCCAAAGGGTATGAAGGTCAGGGGACACGGGGGAGCCTACACTGCTGTTGGCGATGTGGACATGGCCACACAGTGATGTGCCGCCAGACAAGCTCG
>PVKM010016229.1:0-27045 GCA_004027735.1 Carollia perspicillata
CCGGAGACGCCTGTTTCAGGAATGAACTGACCACCATCCCTTGCCACCAGGTCCTGGGGCTAGTGATCTACCAAGACTCCCTGTAAGCACTTACCACCGCTCAGAGATGGAGCATCTTCCTTCATAGACAGTGAGCAGCTATGGTTTTTGTTGGCTTTGTTAGTTTTGTTTTGTTTTTGTTTTTGTTTTTTAAGTAAAATGCCTTAATCCGTAGCAGCAAAAAGCAGACTCTGGTAAGGACATTTAGCAAAGAGCATAGACCACATACAGCCAACCATGGATTTTTAGATCCCTCACCTGTGCTGATAAGCAGCTGTTTTTTCCACATCTGTCACCTTCAGCCAACTCCATTCTTATTTCACCCCTACTGTTGCCTCAGACTCACCTCAACCTTTTCCAGATTTATGTTTTTTCCCATCACCTCCCCCGTGCATGTCTTCTTTCGCTCCATTCCAAGGTTATTTTTTCTTCTTTTTGTACTTAAGAATTTGCCTGTATATATTTCCCTAATGTTCTGTGGGGAGCTTCTGATCAGCAACTTTTTTGATCAGCAATATTTTTAGCATACGCAATATTCATTAGGAAGAGCCTGTGGAAGAGAAGCAAAATAAATAGCAGTGGTTAGAGGGAGAAACGGAGATACTACAGGTCCAGTGACAGCCTCCACCACCTCACTGGGAGCTCTGTGGTTAGAATGGCTGGTCAGAGTTGTCCCAGGTTAGGCTGAAATAGCCCAATTCCTCCTTCATCAGTGTGAAAGACCAGGGAGGGGCCAAGGTCCTGGTCAAGGCAGGCTTTTTCAGCTGAGAAAATCTCTGAATGGGGTGACAGTTGAACGCTTTCTGTCCATAGCACTCCTAGCATTTATGGGAACAACTCTCACTGAAGAAGAATCTGAGCAATGCGTCACTCTGTTCACCACATCTCTGTGACGTTGGTAATGTCTTGATATTCATCTTCATTTATTCTGGTCTTTAATTATGACTAGCAATGAATTAATTATAATATTCTTCATATAAGCCTTGAATATTTGGGTACACTCTTATCAACAATTTTCTTTTTCCATTTCTTTTTGCCTTTCTAACACCCTTTCCCTGGACCTGGTCAATCAAGATAAATGCATATGGAATAAATAAATGAGTCAATGTCACACAGATGTGATGCCTTGGACTTCTGGGGATATTTCTAAACTTAGAATATAAAACTAATCAAAACAACAGTTAATGAAAGGAGGAAGCTATGATACTGGTTTGTTACAGAAACAGTTTGTACAATGCCATGTTCTCCTGCACTTTGACAATCAAATGGTATTATTAATCATGGCAGTCTGGGCTTTGCCTGGGTTCCCCCTCATAGTGATAAGAACTGCTACTCACTATAACGCACTCAGCTTCACATTTGGATATTTGATCTGATTTATTATTGAGCATTTTTTCATGCTCATAAGCCCACCACCCAGAATTTCCAGGTATATTTCTTAGCACTATATTCATAATGTTGCTTCGCTATACAGAAAAGAATTTTTACAGATAATGTAATCATATCCTTTGATCCCCATTTCCTGTCCCCTCCCCACCATTGCCAGAGGATTCTCATCATATCATGACTTTGGTGGGTATCATGCTACATGTACAAATTATAGATATAAATAATCAATATTTATGTTGCTGTGTTGACAATCAATTTTACATAACTGGCATCATATTCTTCAGTTTACTTTTTTCCTCAACTTTAGTTTTGAAATCATCATTTGTAAATATACATATGGTTCATTTCTCCTAAAGATTTCAGCTTCCATTATATGAATATACCATATTTTATTCACTAATTTATTACTAGATATTTGTCTTCACAGCTTTTAGTATTACAAACAATACTGGAGTAAGACATCCTCACACTTGTCATCGTATACACCTGAGGAGGAGTTCTTCTGCAAAATATGCCTAGAAGTTGTACTGATGGGTGGCAGGATATGTACATTTACACTTTTATTAGATATTGCCAAATTGTTCTCTAGAGTGGTTGCAACAGTTTAAATAGCCTCTAGCAGTCTTTCCCCACACCATCTTACCAAACTTGAAGTTGTTTGCCAATGATGTTTTTAGATGAGATTGGGTACATTCAGGGTGGTATGGCCATAGACAGTACCTTATTTTTAAAAGTTGTAATTTCCTAATTACTGGCAAGATAATGCAACTTTTCACGTGTAAAGAGAATGATATTTTTAAAGTAATTTCAGATATACGTTCATACATTGCATATCTTACTGTCTTTCAACTTACTACCCACCAAATCTAGTAGCTTTAACCTTTTCAGGGGTGGAGGACAGGCACTACCTAGATTAAGGCAGTTAGCTTTCAGGCTGGAGTTTCAAAGCTGACTCTTCTTCATTCATCAGTAGGCACGTATCATGAGAATCAAATTTTCTCCAGGAAGGAAAATTACAACTTAATTTCTTAAGCAATCTTTAAATCTCAACAGCCAAGTTTGGAAGTCTAAACATAGACTTTTAATATAAATCATCACCAGAGAGAACTGAGAAGTTCTAACTGGGCAAGAATGGAAAGAGGAAAGACTAGAGAATTTAGGCATTCATGACTCACATGTATCATGCCTTCAGGCTCCTTTGAGTAAAAATCCTTAGCATTAGTTGAGGAGAAGGCCAAGAAAAAGTATCCATCTTGAGGAGAAGCAAGGAGGAAGGAATCCAAACAGGTAACATTTACAAAAAGGTGGCTGTGTTATTTGAAGGAGAATTAGAACCGAAAATGTCTGAGATTCACTTATCTGGAAAGTCTACAGGGTGCCTGCTCCCCATTCCCCCACCTCAAATCCCCCCTGTACCAATGAGGTGGTGGCTCATGAGGAAGATGAAGTCAATTATGTAAAATAAAGTTTTCTTTGTACAATTGAATGTAAATATGTTTAATGAAACATTTATTTCTGTTTGTTATCAGTTTATATCCTTGATTCTTTTTGCTATTACACTTACTAGACTTTTCTTTATTTGAAATTGTTTATATGTTAAAGATACTAATGCTTTGTTTTATATGTTATATTTTCTTCTAATATGTCACTTGTTTTTAAGTTGTTTAATTGTAGAAACCTTTATAATTCTCATAAAGTGAAATTTTAGAATCTCTTACAACTTGCATTTTTTCCCAGGAAAAAACATAAAGATATTTCCTATACTCTCTCCTGACAATTTTGAAGACTTGGGTTTTTTTTCAAATTTAGATATTTAATCTCTGGGGATTTTATTTTTGTGTATAGTTTGAAGTAGAGATTAAATTTTCCTCAGATTAAAAGCCATTGCTCCCAAATCAATTATTGAATCATTTATCCTTTATGATTTACAATGCCAATTATTTTCTATGCAAATTTCCACCATGATGGCAAACTAAAGACAATTGTAAAGAAACAAAAAAACTGACTTTGCCACCAGTAGACCCTCTCTTAAGGAAACTCTAAATGATGTACCTGAAGCAGAAGAATAGTGATCCCAAGGTGAACATTCTGAGAAGCAGGGGCAGAAATAAGAACAAAGAGAGTGGTATATATGTTGGCGATGAATCTAAATGAATAATGGCTGACTAAACCATTAATAATGTCATAAGGTGATAAAAACCAAACAAAGCCCTGGCTGGTGTGGCTCAGTGGGTTGAGTGCCCACCTGCGAAACAAAGGGTCGGTGGTTCTATTCCCAGTCAGGGCACATGCCTGGGTTGTGGGCATACAAGAGTCAACCACACATTGATGTTTCTCTCCCTCTCTTTCTCTCTCCTTTCCCTTCTCTCTAAAAATAAATAAATAAAATCTTTTTTAAAAACACAAACAAACAAAGATAATATTAAAATATATGCCAGCCATCAAGAGAATGAGAAGACATGTCTCAGACTGGGAGAAAATATTTGTAAAAGATATAACTGAGAAGAACTGTTAGCCAATATTATACAGATAACTCCTAAAACTCAATAATAAGAATAAAGGCAGTTCTAAGACAAGTTCATAGTGATAAATGCCTATACTAAGAAACAAAAAAAAATCTCAAGTAAATAACCTCACTTTATACCTCAAGGAAGTAGAAAAAGGAGAAAAACTAAGCTCAAAATTAGTAAAAGAAAGGAAATAAGGATGAGAGCATAAATTAATGAAATAGAGACTATACAGATATTAGAAAAGAAGTCAATGAAACAAAGAGCTGTTTAAAAAAAGATAAACAAAGCTGACAAACCCTGAACTATACACACCAAGAAAAAAAAGATGACTTAAAAAGTAAAATCAGAAATGAAACAGGAGATGTTACAACTAGTACCACAGAAATACAAAAGATCATAAGAGACTACTGTGAACAATCATAAGCAAAAAAATTGGACAACCTAAAAGAAAAGGGTGAATTCCTAGAAACATACAACCTACCCATACTGAATCATGAAGAAACAGAGAATCTGAAAGACCAATTACTAGTAAGGAGCTTGAATTAGTAATCAAAAGCCTCCCAGCAAACAAAAGTCCAGAACCAAATAGCATCACTGGTGAATTCTACCAAACATTTAAAGAACACAAATCCTCAAACTCTCCCAAAAACTAGAAGAGGAGATCTTACTTCCAAATTCATTTCATGAGGCCAACATTACCCTAATACCAAAACTAGACAAGGATACCACAAGAAAAGAAAATTTTAGGCCTATATCCCTGATGAACATAGATGCAAAAATCCTCAACAGAATATTGTCAAACAAAATGCAACAATACAATAAAATGATTGTACACCATGACAAAGTGGGATTTATTTCAGAGATGCTAGTATGGTTTAACATTCACAAACCAATCAGTCCCTCTTGGAGCCTCACTGTCCCCATCTGTTAGATGGCAAGTGTCAGAATAAATCTCCAAGGCCCTCCCAGTTCTATCTCTTGAGGCTGAAGCCTGGAAACATCCATGACAGGTTACAGTAGAGGGTGAAAAATGTAGGGGAAACAGCAGGAAAGGTACAAGAAGGGGAAAGAGAGGCAATGTCACCTGACAATTCCCCCTCGGCCTGACTCTCCCAGGTGTCACCTCTCCCAGGAAGCCTTCCCTGAACCCTGCCCCCATGGCCCTCTTCCAGGCTCCCCTTTAGCATGCAGCCAGGGCCCAGATCACAGCCTGGCGCTGGCTGAGGGAATACTGGTGAAGTGAAAAAAACAACTTTTAAGGTAGAGAATACGTAAAGCTAAGTGTGCTGCCTCCTCTGTGGGGCCAGCATTGCTGGGAATGATATGGAACTGAGCTGACATGGATGTAAATCAATGGCTGTGTGAGTGTAGAAGAATGAGTTGGAGAAAGAAGGACCAAGACTGGGCAGCTGCCTCCCCAGAAAGAGGTGTGGGAAGGGGCAGACCAGCTGGGTGATGCTAGGAGTAATGCCAGGGGCTAGGGCCCAGAGGCAGGTTCCAGAAATAAAGTTTTGAATGCATGCTAAGTACCCTGATCTAGGAGTTCATGTTTGGAGGGAGGCATGAAGAAGCGGAAAAGCCAAAGAGTGTGGAGAAGTTTGTGAAGACACTTCTTGACCCCCATCCCCAACTCTGCACCTTACTAACTCCTGCTCAGCTTACTAGCCTCTGATCCCCAAACTCCCAGTGTGGCTTTTCCCCCTCCCGTCATCATAATTTTCCTTAAATGACTATTTAGTATTTGACTGCTTTTCCTTACAGGGTGTTAACTTTGAGAGGACAAGGACAGTGCCCTGTGTGCCAATGAATGGCCAGTCCCAGCCCCAACCCTTGGCCTGGTACATGGTAGGCACTCAGGAAATATGTGTCAAATACAAGACTGAATGGGAAAGAGCAGAGGTGGTGGTCTGGAAACCTCCAGAAGAAGCAAGGCAGTCCTCTCGGGGCCCCAGTGGAAGTTCGCCTGCTAAGGATGGATGAATAGGGACTGTCACGTAGACTAGCCTCCCCTGCCACATTGACCATGCAGTTTGGCCCCAGATCCACCTACAGAGGGCAAAACCAGGCTGATAGACAGCTGTCTTGAACCACTCAACATGCTCCAAGAGTGCGTCAGTGAATCTTTGCCCTGGCTTGAGGGCTGAGCCAGCAGCCTTAAAGGAAGCTTGGAAATTGTTTCAACCAGCTTGCCCTCCTGGGTCCTGACATGATGCCGGCCTGTTTTCCCGCCCTCTGCTGTGGTTTGGTGATTAGGAAGCTTGCCTGTGGCTCATTCTCCATCACACAAGCCTAAATGAGCCACATTCTTCCTCCAATTCGCACATGGAACCAAAACATCCTGGCCCTGGTTTTACTTTCCCTCTTCAGCCTTTGCGCTTCCCTGACTGAGGGTCCTTCTGAAATCCTAGAGGTTTGTTCCCAAGTGGTGTATTCCATATACAGCCTGAAGTGGGATTATAGTAGAGATAAATAAAAGATTAGTTTCCAAGCTTCAGGACTAAATAAAGGATCAGATTCTTGGTGATTGGGAGATAAAAGGAATTTTTGGGTTTGTTCATGGATGAACCAATTCAGAAGCAGTTTGGGGCAGTGGGTGGGACCAGGAGCTCAGTTTTCCCTGGGGTTTTCTTGTGGGTCTCCCTCACTACCCACCCTGGCCATCTGGTTTCACTTCTGAGACAGGCTGAGCAAGCTAGCGCAGCAGGGAGCCCAAGCTAAGAGGCTGGTTAGAGACTCTGACCAGGCTGGTTATTGAATCAGGGATGGCTGACCATGGCTGGCCCTTCTACTGGATTCAGAGGGTCTTCTGTGTCCCATTGAAGTGTCATGTTCAGGTAACACTTCCCTTCTCTGGAAGATATTTGCATGACAATCATAACTCCTTAGAACATCACTAACAACATAGGATTAAGCAAAAGCAGTCCTCTGGCATTGGATATACTTACTCTAATTTTTTACCAAGTTTAACAGCTTTGTCTGTCATGCTTGTCCCTAGGGCCTGACATATTTGGTTCAGCAAGTTAGAAGTGAGAGGAGAGAAGATGCCCTGAAGCAAATCCAGTTGGATATTTGAATGGGAGAGGGCGCCATAAAAAAAAGACAAGGATGGGAATGCAGACTGGTGCAGACATGGAAGACAGTATGGAATTTCCTCAAAAAACTAAAAATGGAACAGCCTTTTGACCCAGGAATTCCACTGCTAGAATTATACCCTAAGAATTCTGAAATGCTAATTCAAAAGAACCTATGCACCCAAATGTTCATAGCAGCATTATTTACAATAGCCAAGTTCTGGAAACAACCTAGGTGCCCATCAGGAAATGAGTGGATCAAAAAACTGTGCTACACTTGCACAATGGAATACTATGCAGCAGAAAGAAAGGAGGAGCTCCTACCCTTCGTGACAGCATGGATGGAACTGGAAAGTATTATGCTAAGTGAAATAAGTCAGGTGTTGAAAGACAAATACTGTATGATCTCACCTATAAGTGGAACCTAATCAACAAAACAAGCAAGCAAGCAAAATACAACCAGAGACATTGAAATAAAGAACAAACTGACAGTAACCCAGGGGAGGGGAGAGGGAGATAACAGGGGAAAGAAGGGAAAGGGTCATCAAGGAACATGTATAAAGGACCCATGGACAAAGCCAAAGGTGGAGTAGGATTTAGGTTGGGAGGTGAGGGCAGGTGGATGGGGAAGTGTGGTGGGAAAATAGAGACAACTGTATTTGAACAACAATAAAAAATGATAAAAAAGAAAAAGACAAGGAGAAAAACAATTCAAGAAGCACTTGCTGTGGGCCATGGAGTGGCCTGACAATCACCAGCTGGTGTTCTGAATTCAGCCCAGGAGCCCAGAGAAAAATTAGGCTCCACCATCAAGCTTTATTCATAAAGGCAAGCGAGTCCAGCATGGCCTCCATGTCAGAAGTGGCTAAAGGTACAAAGATCTCCTCTCTTAAAGAACTGAGTTCAGCTGGCTGAGAATTTGTCTACAGGACAGAACATTCCTTATTGGCCTGAGATAACTGAGGGTTGCTCTGACTGGATTAATGTTAACAGGATTGTATCTGTAGTGGTATTAGTAATGAAGAAAAATGGGCATCATTTTATGGCAATTTACCAGGCACCATTGTGAGCGCATTTCACATGTTAACTTGTTCAATCCTTATAAGAAGCCCATGAAGTTAACAGAGCTTGTTAGCTGTAGGGAAAAGGCCCTGGGAAGAAAAGGAAAGAATTATAATTTTTAAATTATATTTATTTTGAACTTTTATTAAGAGTTCAAAAATCCAACTATCTCTTAATAATTCATGAATTCAGTCTGAACAATGATGATGGTATAAATGACAAATATGACTTTGAAGTAAAATATCCAAAAATAGATTTTAATCAGTCATCTACTCGCAAGATGCATTATCACACCCTGAAGCATAAGGATGAAAATTTCAATTTCTATCTGATACATGGGTGTTTGAGAAGATGTCTGTGTTTAGCAGCATGCAAGAAAAAAGTGCCAAATATTTGACTGTTTTTCACTTTCCACTCTGTTGTTTGGGGAACCCTGTAGACAACCAATATCAGAAATCAATCAATCAATCTCTCTCTCTCTCTCTCTCTCGGTCTCTGTCTCATACAGCAACAACACAACCAGAGTGCCCTGGCTAAACTCCAGCCAACTTGCCTCCTGGCTGCCCTTCCTCAGGGATCCTGGTAGGTGGAGCTGGGAAGAGTGACATGTGTTCCACACTGCATAATTGCTGATGAGCCTCATTGACCATTTAGACCCACCTCCAACACTCCCATTTTACTGGACATAAAAGGGGAAATGCCCCTGACCTGGCTGCTTTCCATGTGGACCTCACAGGTCAGGGCACAGAAACCTAAGAGCATCAGTCAGCTGAAGATCAAGCCTCTCTTGCAGGCAGCCAGTGGGAGGTGGAAGGAGCCGTTCTTCCAGGTGACTCCCTCACAGATGCAGTCCCGGCACTCCAAAGTGGAAACTCAACTGCTGGAGAGTAACTGGCAGCAAACTGAGGCCTCTCTGTTTATTTCAATTTCCACTCTGACCCTCCCATTCTGGAGTGCATGCCAGACCACCTGCAGCAGAATTCCCAGGAAAGCTTGTTGAATCTGTAGACAGACTCCTGGGTCTCACCCTGTGGCCAGGCCCAGGAATCTGCATGTTGAAAGGACTCCCTGATCAGCTTTATGCTCCATAAAGACTGAGAACCACTTTTCTAGAGATGTATTTCACTGGGTTGCAGTTCCTTCCATTTCTACAAGTTTTATATTTGACTTATATTTAAATGTATGGAGAGCCTGCTCTGGACCAGACCCTGTTCCAGGCACTGAGGTCCTCCCTTCAGGGAAGCTACTATGATTTGTGTCAAAATGACAACACCCAGAGCCTATGTCAGGACTCCTTTTATACAGATTTAAAGACACAGCTCAGAGAGTGTAAATAACTTGCCCAGGGTCACACAGCTGTTAGATGATGTGGCTGGAATTGTAATTCGCTCCCCTCATTTCAGAACCATGCTCTTTGCACTGCCCCTCAGAGCATTAAAGACTCAGGTGGGAGAGTTAGAGCTGGAAGGACCCTTATAGACCACTAAGTGTTCCAGGAACATCCAAGAGGTTTTAATGTCATGTCAACTCTGATCAGTTAACAGTGATTCCCTCCGTATGTGGGGAGGGCTCTGCAGCCATATCTAGGATCGCTGACCGAGATACTGCAGTTAGTCATGTCTACCGGGGGTGCGGAACCAGGGAGCGGCTGCACATGGACTGTGTATTCACATTGGTCCTGCATACAGACAAATCCTCCACTTTACTGATGGGGAAACTGAAGCCCAGAGAGAGAAGTTGCCCAAGTCTCAGACCCAGGACTGGACTAGAACCAAGGTCTCCAAAACTCTCATCAAGGGCTCTTTACACTCTCCAGTGCTGCCTTTCCCATGCAGCCAAGATGGTAAAACTGAGAAATGGATCAAACTGTCAGGAGTCAAAGACTTCTAGTGTTGGTTCAAAGGGTCCTATGGAGTCCAGGGGAGGGAGAGGAGGCCGAAACAGTAGGGGGACCAACTAGGGAAGTGGTCCCTTGTGTTTCTCCCCTCCCAAAGCAGAAAGGAAGACACCCACATTACTGAGCCTTCACCTGTGCCAGGAACTGTGTTAACTACATCAATTATCCCATTTACTTGCAATTACCTGACTGTGAGGAAGCTTCATTTCACAGAGGGGACAGACACAGTGGTGTGAGAGGTTAAGTGACTGAGCCCAGATCACATATCCCAAGACAGAATCTCAGGTCTTTGTGGCACTGCAGCTCACCTATGACTGCGCAGAGTGGGAGGGTCACAGTACAAGTTTTGGGGTCAGAAAGGCCTTATTTTGAGTCCCAACTCCACCACACTGGTTCTGTAACTTTTGGTAAGTGCCTTAACCTCCTGGTACTTTAGTTTCTTCATCTGTAAAATGGGGAGATAGCAGGGCTCAGCTCAGAGGGTTATTGTCAGTATTAAATGAGATAACATATAGGAAGTGCTAAGCCATATCTGGCATGTAGTAAATGCCTCACAGATAATAGCTCTTACAATTGTTCTGACACCACACTGCCCTGGACATTTCACCTGGACACCTGCCACCCAGCGTTGGCCTGGATGTCCCACTGGGAGAAGTTCCCCATTCTGGCATTATCTTGTTCATTTCACTGTTCCCCTACAGCTGGAGTTGGAACCCCAGAGCCCCATATGTAAATGTATGCAAATGTATGTAAATCACAGGGGAGAAGGAAAGAGTCTTTGGAAGTTAGGAAGCCCGTTACCCACAGTCAGACTCACCTCAGAGCCACTGCCACAAGATGGCAGCCTAAGAAGTAGCCATAAATCGGCAGAGCTCTGCTAAGCCAGGCCTCACCCTGGGCTTCTCTGTCAGATGGGATCTCCCCGAGCCATGTTCACACCAGTGACAGAGCCGACTGTGGGGAGAAAACAAAAACAAAAACACCTTTTTAGAGCACTTGCTGAGGTGGTCGCTGCTTTCCTGGGCTCATCAGGGATTGTATAGCCCATCAAAGCTGACTGGTTAGTTTTAACCTAAGACAGGGAGGCTCTGTGCTATTATTTACTCTTTGGTGCTCAAGAACCACAGATGGGTTTCTTTTAAATGCTTTTTTGATGAATTAAGAATACATGTATACTTCAATTAAAAGGATTAGTAAAAGGGAAAATATAATTAACTACCTGTATGTATGATACCTATGCAAATAAGGAAGCTTCTGGCTAGGGACACCACAATCTGGTTTACATCTTCTGGTGACTTTTAATCTGCAAAATATCCTAAATCTGTTTCTAAATCTGGGCTTTGGCAGTAAATGGCAGTAGTCGCTATTTTCTATCTTTGGAAACCAAATCCAAAGGAATGGTGAACTCAGAAGGCCTGAGACCCCACTTCCAATGGGTTGTTATGTGTGCCAGCACCTCCTCTGCCTCCCTGACACAAGAAGGGGCACCCCTCCCCTCATTCATTCCACAAACTGACATATACGGTGGTTTATGTCAGTTTATACGGTGGTTTATATGCATTGTCCAATTGAAGCCTCCTCGCAGAACTGTATGCAAGTAACATAGCTCTTATTATGGTTCCATCTTATAGCTGAGAAAACTGAGGTTTAGTGACAGCAAGTAACTTGCCCCAGGTTCTTGTCCAGGAGTGGCAAGTCCAGGAAGCAGACTTAGTTTCTCTGACTCCAGTGCTCAATTTCTAATAACTTCATGCTCATACCTGTCCTGACACCCAAGGAACTCCTAAGCACCCCAAAAGGCCCAGACCATGAGGGTGGGGAGTGGAAAGACCACAGACTCTGTCCTCAGGGGTCTTTCCATCTGTTTGGGGCTGGAACAACAGTCAGCGTTGCCACCATGAATCTGGGATGTTTTTCTTGCAGAAGAGTTTTAGAAGAGGTTCTGAAAGAGGAGCTTGCACCAAGAGACCAGGGCTTCTTCCTCTGGCCCCTTTCCGCCAGAATTCCAGGGACCCACCATTTTGACTGATTTCACTGGATCAGACAGTAGGGGTGTGTGTGTGTGTGTGTGTGTGTGTGTGTGTGTGTGTGGTGAGAGGGGAGGCTGGGCCATGCTCTAAAGACCGAGCCAGGCTGATGTGACCTTGACTTGATCTTGCTGTTTACCCACCAATGTCCTGGTCTAGAGGTAACACAATCTGTCACCTCAAGCAGGAGCCAATATGAAGAATGGGGTTGGGATCATTGTATTTCCCCCTGTGAATGGCTGTGACCAGAAAAGCACTTTCAAAGGGCAGCTGATGAAATTGCTGTTTTGACCCTCCTTTTTAACTGAAAACCAGACACCATCAAAACAGCTTTTCTTTCTATTAGCTACATTATTGGAGAAATAGTGAGAGATTGATTTCATGATCAATTCTCCAAATAAAGATAATGTCTGTGGAGTAAGCAGGCAAGAGCTGCCCAAGGATGGATACAAGTGTGTGTGTATTTGCCTGCCCTGCTGTGTCTCATCTCTGAGCACATGGTCCCCTCAGACCCTCTGTGCAGCCTCCATAGACAAGACCTCTTTGCCCCTAGCCTTTGTGGAATGCAGAGTCATCTGAGCACATTAGCCCTTATTTCAGCCTGAAAACCAGCAAGCTCTAATGGAGCAGTCATTGTATCAACAGCCCCCAGAAGGAATTAAAAATTTTTAATAACATTATTCACTCACTTAGGAATCAGCAAATGTTTATTAAGGCATAAGTAAGGTACTAGGTGCTAAGGATACAAAAGTCATCAAAAAATGTATGCAAGAACAAATTACAAAAAAATTAAAAATAAAAAGAATAAATTACCAAAGATGACGGTGACTTGGTGAAAGGAGTGGTAATGGAGATGGAGAGGACAGGACAGCATGGACGGTTACCTAAAAGGTTAGACCGAGAGCACTGCTGACGCACATGGGGCGTGAGCGAGGGCGGGGTGGAGCATGGCTCCTGTGCCATTCACCGGGCTTGGGACCCTGCAGAAGAACCAGCCTGAGCATGGAGGTGGTTAGGAGCTTACTCTTGGGCGTGCACAATAAAATCCTAGGTTCCTTGGAATCATGCAGGAGAGATGTCAGATGAGTCACTGCCGTATAGAAATTTTGGAGTCAGGTGATGATGGAAACCCTGGGTTTGGGTGAGGCTGCTTGGGTAAAAAGGATGGATTGAGAAGAGAATGGGGTGTAAAACTAGGCCTTGGGAACCTCTACCACTGAGTCATCCTTGGGGTCCCCCCAGTGACAAGAGATTTTGGTTATTTTGCCACCACTTCAATGGTGTGGTTTCCAGCCCTGCTACTTACCTGTTATGCATCCTGAATCCTCTTACTTAACCTGCTGAGCCTCGGTGTCCACGCTCCACACATTCTTTTGTAGCCTTTGATCTCTCCTCTGTTACTGCCTCCCCACCCATGCCCCATGCTCTGCCTCAAAACCTCCTCCAGTCACAGCCCCCACCTATGGCCCCTCACTGGAAAGGAACGAGAGTTCCAAACCCAGCAGTTTCCCTTCAGAGGGGTTCTCAGACCTGGACTCTCTTTGGAATCAGAGGGCACTTAACAGGACACTGATACCCCGCCCAACCAAGAGACACTGTAACTGGTCTGGGTGACCTGTGTGGTGTGACTTTTTCAAAGATCCCCATATAATGTTCATGCACAACCAGGGCTGAGAATCAGTAATTTAGACCAAGAAAGCTGGGATTGCCAAAACTGGTGAAGTCATTCCCTGGCCTTGTACACAACACCCTAACAGGGAGGGTTTCCCAAGCATTGCACTCGGCAGCTCTGATCGGGCTCCTGTGTTACAAGACCATGACCATCTTTGACCTGGAAGGATGGCTCTCCTTGCCTCAGAACTGAGGATTCTTAGTGGCCAAAAGCCCAGACTTTGGCATCAGAGCCTGAATCCCAGCTCCTTCTTTTACAGATTTAGACCATTCAGGCTGCTATAACACGATACCATAAACTGAGAAGCTTAATAACAACAAACATTTCTTTCTGATGTTCTGGACACTGAAAAGTCCAAGATCAAGGCACCTGCTGATTTGGTGTCTGGTGAGAACCCACTTCCTGGTTCATAGCTTGTACCTTCTCACTGTGTCTTCACGCGGTGAAAGGTGCAAGGGAGCTTTCTCGGTCCTCTGTTGTAAGGGCACTAATTCCATCCATAAAGGCTCCCAAAGACCCACCTCCTACTGCCATCACATTGGGCATTAAGTTTTCAACATATGAATTAGGGGGCGGGGGAACAAACGTTCAATCTACAGCACAGGCCTTGGGTTTGGGGCAATCACGGAAGCTTTCTGAGGTTCAGTGTCCTCCCTGTTAGGAAAGGAACATAGTAACCTGCACTGTGCGATTGTCACAGGTGGGACTTCCTTTCTGTGAGTAGCCACTCACAGCAAGCTATCAATAAATCATTACAGGTGTAATTTTTTAAAAATTTTAATCCTTACGTAACTGAGGACATTTTTTCACCGCTTTTATAGAGAGACAAAGGGAGAGAGGATTTAGAGAGAGAGGAAGGCAGGGAGAAAGAAAGGAGAGAAATATTAATGTGTTGCCTTTAGTACATGTCACAACCAGGGACCGAACCCACAACCTAGGCATGTGCCCTGACCAGGAATCCAACCCATGACATTTTGGTCTGCAGGACATCACCCCACAAACTGAGCCACACCAGCCAGGGCCATGGGTTTAATTTTTATCCACAGCAAAGTTTCTCCCACCTCCCATGGACTCTCTTTTTCTCCTCCCCTCCTTTATTCCCTAGATAGCCCCTTGTCTTTCCAAAATCTTGAACAATACTAGGCCAACAAATAAAAATAACAATAGCTACCACTGTTTAAGTACCAACTATGCGTCAGACTCTTTGCTGAAGGTTTAGACCAGTGATTTTCAACCAGTGTGTGGCAAGAGGCATCCTGGCGTGCCGCAAGAATTTTTAAAATATGCAACACCTGCCTGTTTAGTCAGGGGCACTGACCTCTTTTCCCTAATGTTGTCAAAGTTTTTTAAAAAATGGCAACAGCCAACACAACAATAGCCATCTGGTGTGAATGAATCAAACTTATTATTTTTTATCAGATCGGCACAAGATGTATTTGTTGGTGTGTTGCAGAATTTTAGTGATTAGTGTATGTGTGCCACGCAATAAGGAAGGTTGAAAATCGCTGGTTCAGACTTTAGCACACATGCTCACATCGACATCATGAGGCAATTAGTGCAATGCCCTCTTCACGGGTCCCAGGAGCTTAAGGGATGAAGCCGCCCACATGGACACACACAGGCAGTGGCAACGCAGGCCCGTCTGACTCCAGAGGCAGAGTGCTCCCCTGACCCTGGTGTTGCAATATACCGTGGCTCACACTTTGCTTATTAGTCCACTTGTATGTTCAAATTATTTTAAAATTATAGAATCTTAATATAAATGCCAGGAGGGGAGTGTTCAGCTGTGTTCCCTCCACAGGACCCTAGGATTCCATGGGGTGCCCTGACATGCTTTGGGGAACATGTGGACCAGCTCTGAGACCTCCAACACCTACCTTAATGAGAACAATCCCACTCCCATGTACTGGGAAAATCACCAATTTTTCTTCCAGTTACTCGGAGGCAGAAGTCTCCTTTCCTCCCAGAATACAAAAGGCACATGACCTTCCTAGACCAGAGCTCACCCCACTGTACCCAGCCACCATGTTTGCAACCACAGGGGCCCTTCCTCTGCCTGGTGGGCTGCCATTAAGACATGGGGTTGTTGGGGGGAGGCGGCCGCCACACAGTCCAAAAGGTCTCACTGCCCTGTTTGTACTAGACTCCCAGGTCATTCCTATCAGCCCCACTGGCTGCGGTGTCACAAAGTGCAAGCCTGCACTGAAAGCCAAGTCACCCTGAGCCACAGGGCCGCCCACTGGATCCCCCTGTTTATTTTCCTTTCTGGACACATTGGTGACTCGGTGTTTGAAAAGCCCCAACGAGGCTGGAATGAGTCCGCAGGAGAATGGACAGTGGCCTCACAGAGGCCTGCTGGTGATTTGGAATGTCCTTTAGAAGCTTTTTAATAAACTTTGTTTGTATCTGCCTTGATGAGGAACACATTTGCCTGGGACCGTGCAGGGATGTTTGGTTTTGAGGCTTCCCTTTCTTGGCCTTAGAAGTCCTTGGTGGCGGTGGCTGCCTGCAGGCCCTTGGGACTCCCCTGTGGAGGGCTGACCTGCCTCTAGCTTTGTCCCAGTAATTTTAGTCATGCTACACTGCTGGCCCCCGGTGTCCCTGATAAACTACAGAGCACAAAGTGCAGGGGCAGAAAGGTTTTAAAGTTCAGCAGGAAAAAAGGTCTCATTACCTTTTTAAAGAAACTTCCAGGACCAGCACTAGAATTTGCTTTTTTTTTTTTTTTTTGAGAAGAAATAAAACTATTCTATTTCACATGATGTGACTATTTTTTTAATCTTTTATTTATTTTTAGAGAAAAGGGAAAGGGAGGAGAAAGAGAAGGAGAGAAACATCGATCAGTTGCCTCTTGCACACCCCCAACTAGGGACAGCTGGCCCACCACCCAGGCATGTGCCCTGACCAGGAATCAAACCCATGACCTTTCAGTTTACAGGATGATGCTCAATCCACTGAGCCACACCAGCCAGGGCTAATATGATTGTTTATATAGAAAAACTCACGGCATGCTAAAAATCCCTTACTACAACAGTAAGTGAATCTAGCAATGAAGGAATTTTTTTTTCAGTCCATCTGCTAATATCTCTAAATCCTGCCTCTCCAGCCTACATCAATTGTGAGGCATGGTTTCAATATCTGACACTTACAAGCAGTTCCTGGCCAAGAACCCCGATTATAAAGAGGAAACCACTGAGGAACCTGTTCCTTCAACTGGGTTTGTCTCCCGGGCAGGCGTAGGCAACAACCAGCTGCTTTCCCAGACTCCCCACGTGTGGTGAGCGTCCTGAACCCCTGAACTGCTGCTGTTCACACAATGTTCTATTTAGCCGAAAAGGGGTGAGCACTCAGCCCCAAGTGCTCGAAGGTCTGGGTGTGTACGAGTTGATCAAACGCACCCGGGAAAGGGTGGCAATGCCATCCTCGCTGGTTCTTATTTCCTTTTGACTCTTGGGTGTGCAAAACAGAAATTGGGCCAGATAAGGCAGTTAAGTTGGCAGCAAGTCTAGATCAAGGGACAGGAAGGAGGCATCAAGGCAGAGCTCCTGCCGCATTGATTCAGGGTGACTTCCATATGGCCCAGTGTATCAAATGCCCATCTTGATTGCCCATTTGGCAAAAAATAATAACAACATGGAAAAGGGGTGGCAAGGTGGAGACCAGGTGAGAAGCGCACTGCAATCCACTAAGACCAACATCTGTGACCTGCTGGGGGTCAGGGTGGTGCCAGAGAAAAAGGGTTTTCCTGTTCATCTCTGGAGTCACACAGGCTGGATTTGAACACCAGGTCTGCTCCTTCCTGGCTGTGTGACCTTGGGCAAGTTACTTCACTTCAGTTTTCTCATCTGTAAAATGGGTACAACAGAACTCTCCTTAAAGGGTTGTTATTATGGTTGGAAGTAATATGTGATGTGTGTGTATACCAACACACAGAAAAGAATCTGGGAGGGTAAACACCACAGGTGGGGTAAAGAAAGAGAGTGGGAGGGGGTTCAATGTGGGAAAGAGGGAGCGAGGCTTGCACTTCCACCAGACAGAGAAGAAGAAATGTGTGTGTCTCTGTGCATGCATGCACAGGTGACTTATTCTATAACATGTCCAGCACATTGCACACAGCAAATGCTTAATATATAATAACTGGTGTTTGTTTGGGTTTTTTCCTCCCAGAAAGTCCTAGGTATTCCTGCATGTGGTAAAGGACCTGTCACCATCAAAAGCCTCTTGTGGAAGTCCCTTTTGATTCTGACTGGGGACAGAGAAAGGAGTTTCAGGCAAAGGGCCCCTAATCCCTTCTTTATTTTTGGTTCAAAAACAGCAACGGGAGAGGAAGCTGGATATGTGGACATTCCGTGGGTCACTTTCTTGTTATGAAACCCGAGAGTGAGCAGTTCCCGCCTGGCTAGCAAACCTACGTCCACCCTTCCGCCCCGGCCGCAGCCCCTCTCGGTCTGGGTTCTCACCCCAGCCCGGTGGCCCTAGGCGCCTCCCTCCCGATGCCATCCTGGAGGGGCAGCCCAGATATGCAGTACAAAAACACACCAGCAGCAGCTCATTTCATAACATCACGTGTCCAAATAAATGGAGCTGTTGACTCAGGCTAATTAGATGAGGGGCCTTTCCTAAAGAGCAATCTGTGTGAGGCTAAGAAAAACAGGATTTCTTGGCGGAATTAGGCTTCTAATCCCCAGCTTCCCCAGCAGAGCCATGGCCTGGAGGAGCTGGGGGGCCTCCCAGAGACGCCTTGTCAGAAGCTCCAGAGAGCTGCATTCCTGTTCTGTTGCTGGCCTCCAGGCTGGTCCATCCCACCTGAGCAGGATGGGGACCTCGGGGCTTCCCTGGGGCTGCACACCTGAGCTGTGGCAGCAGCGGTTGGTGAAGGAGCCCCTCACTCCTCTCACCATCACCCCAGATGGGCTAATTTTGACCCCAAGAGGTAGGTACCATCTCAAATCATGGCCACCCAGGCTCACTTTCCAAATGGAAATTGATTAAAGGTAGAGATGGGTTTGGGGGAACACACCCCCCCCCACCGGCATGCAAAAGAAAAAGCAGAAAAGTAAGAGGGGTCATGCTATAAAACATCAGCAAAGGAGCCAGCCACGTCCCAGAGCCACGCTCTCTTGCGTTCACCTCTTACTGTGGGTTTCTGTGAGCAGGGACCCAGTTCAAATGACCTCTGCACTAGTCAGGATCCAGGGTTTGCTGTGAGGCTAAATCAGGAAATTTGTTCAAAGACCTTGGCCTCTTGCCCGGCCCGCAGCAAATCCTTTATCAATAGACTACCACTGCCCCAGGCTAGCAGGTTAGGCAGGGAGTGCATTAGAGTTGTGTCTGCTGCCAGAACCTGGGGAGCTTATAAACTGGAGAGATGAAATGGACTTTTGAAAGGGGCCCTGGCGCCCTGAGCAAAGAACCAGAACAAGCAGAGTGCAAAGGAAAGAAAGAGATTACATTAAAATTCAGAGAGGGCTTCCTGAAGGATCTGAAATGTCTTGTGGACCACAAAGGGATAGGCAGGATGTGGATAGATGGAGAGGACAAGGGATGACACTCAGGTGTGGGGAACAACCAATCCAAAGGTGGGGGGCCAGAAAAGATGCTGGAAGTAGTGGAAAGCCTGCAGAGGGGACTGACTGAAGAAGAAGTTAGCTTCGATGAGACAGGCAGATCAGGCAGCTGGGCCCTCAAGAGGGGCAAACCAGGCCCATGATGGAAGTTAGGGGCCCCAACCTGGAAGTTCTGCATCAATTAAACCTTTTACCTCACTGACTGCCATGCACAGCCAACTTGGTCCTGTCTCCTTGTCTTTACTCATGAAGTTCCTACAACCTCTAATGTCACCTAAGGCTTATCCCCTCATCTGTCCTCATACATATGCAAAACTCACCTTCCCCCAGAAGCCTTCTGTACAGGGATAGCATGGGTTTGGGGGTCATACTGGGCTTGAGTGAGTCTTTTAACTTCATTATACCTCATCTGTACACTCATGCTTGCTTATATGTAAAGTGGGAAAAATATCTACTTCTAAGTCTGCAGTCAGGATGATATTTGATATGTAGAGTGACTGGTAAGGTATCTGACACATAGTAGGTTCTCAGGAAACATTTGTAATATGAAGGGATTCAAAGCCATGTAACCTCAAACTTCCTTCTATTCTACACAAAAAGGCCTTCTCTACAACCTGTGAAACCTTTATCCCTTCTTTCCTCCCCACACTTGCTGGTATAGGCTAACCCCAACCTCATGCCAGCTCACGGCCCAGGTCAGCATCCTCAGGGTTGATATGACATGGTTTCCTAATAGTGTATCCAACATTATATGCTGCTCTCTCAGAGGGTAGGTCTGGCTGTCCACTCCTTAGAGACAGAGAGCATTCCATCTTCCCTTCTACTTTCCATAGCACCCAGGACAAAGCTGGGCAGAAGCTGTATGCTAGGCAGGGGCTGCTGCTCAGATATCTTCAAGGACCAGGCAGGAATCATCAATGAGGAATGCAAGCCTGGTGGTGAACAGTAGAGCATGGTGGGGCCTGTGGCAAGCTGGAGAGCCTTCCTGTGTGTTGATTGGTTTATCAAGTGGCACAAGGAAGAGGCTCTACAAAGACAAAAGTCTTGGGTCACTTGCTCATCATGTGACTGTAGCCAACTGGCTTCCTCTCTCTCTGGACCACAGAGACACTGTCCAAGGAGGCCTACAAATCCATCCAGGCCACTCCCAAACTGTGAAGAAGATCAAATGAGTCTGTGCTTATGAGAACTCTTTGAAAGCCTGAGGTTCTGTGGAGACCTGAGGGACCGTGTTCAAAAGTCCTAACATTTCCCCCAAACCAGGCCCCACATCTCAGATGATCAGGAACAGCTATATGATTAGGGGAGCTTAAAAGGCCCCTGCTGCCCTGCTGGGAACTGCCTCCTATCTCCCCAGGATCTCTGGCAGCTCTTGCTCCACAAGGGTGTGGTAATTGGGTCCCTCTGGAAAACAGCAGAGGCAGCTTAGGGCAGCTGGAGGCGGCAGAAACCCTATCCCCTCCAGAGCCCTGACATTCTCATCAGCTCTTTTCCCACCTGCCAGCCAGGCCCGCAGCTTCCTGAGACCACCCGGCTTTCCCACCCTTCCCTATTCCCATGGCTCCTTATTGCTCCTCTCCACTGCCCTGGCAGAGGCCAGTGACTGGAGGTGCCCCAGTTATGTCTTCCCTCTAAGGTCTTGGTGGCAGCTGCTAAATGGCACTGTGACCTCCTCAACCCCCAGCTCCACTGTGACTCTCAACTCCTGGGGCAGGGAGGCACTGAGCCCCCACCTGTGGCCCAGCCTGACCCCAGACATTGAGACCAGCTGTCACTAGTCACCAGGAGCACAAGCTGCCCATGAACAAGTGTGCTCACTGCTTCACATCAAAGCTGCTACAATGATAGTTACCAGGGCTCAGCCACCTGCTATTTGCCCGGCACTTTCCAAGTTCTCCCAACATCTCCAAGAGGCAATGTTATTATACCCATTTTTCAGACAGGGAAACTGCAACTCAGAGAGGTTAGGTAACTTGCCAAGATGCACAAATGGAATTCACCCCAAGTTCTGACTACCAGCTACATTCTTGTTCTACCAAAATGCCTCATGTGTTCACAGACTTTCCCCGAGCACCTACCACGTGTCGATCTCTGTTAAAACACAGGGATTAATGGTGCACAAAACTGATATGATCCCTGCCCACATGACACTAAGAGAGTAAGAGGAGAAGTGAACAGTAAGGGGCAGATCAGAGACATTTTTTAAGCAGAGATCATTTTAAATGCTGTAGTAGAACTGTGGCAGGAGGCTCCACCCTGGGTGGGGGTCAGTCCTGAAGAATGAATCAAGGTAAACTAGGAGAAGCCAGGGTGCTGAGGGGCAGGTGGGCAGAAGGGAGTGTGTCAGGATCCACATAACAGCATGAACTGGGAAGGGGAAAGATCTGAAAAGCCGAAGCGGTTGGCAGGGCACAAGTAGCCCAAGGAGAACTCCTCAGAGAAGGCTGGGGAGGGGGCTGGCCCATACCGCTCTGGGCTTTATTGGTCAAGGTAAGTATTTGTTGTTGCTCCCAAAAGCTCCCCCAATAAGCCAGTGGAGCAAGAGCATCGGGCTGATATTTCAAGACCCACCCCAGCCACAGAGTGGATATGGATTATTTATACAAACACACACCCCTCCTGCTCATCCAGTCCAGTCAGTCCCCTTTCTAGAATCAGGTCTTCTGTGGGCCAAGCTCCCCCTGACACTCAGTCTCAGGTAGAACCCTTATTTGTCCATCTCAGGTCAAAAAACCAGAGAGCTCTTATGAACAAAACAGCGTAAATCCTGAGCCACAGATGGGTGGTGAGAAGCCTATGACTTCACAGCAAATGAGAGCACAGTTCCCAAAGACTGTGTGACTGAAAGCAGGTACACTCGAGATTCACAAACTGTGAACCTGAAAACCCACTGTGTATGCAAAGTAACAATCTTGCTGGCTTACTTTTTCCTGTAGATTTAAACAAATGTCTCTATATTCTTCAAATCAATCGATTGCAGCACCATCAAAAGTCTGTGCTATGTTAAAATCTTTCCCTAAAAAGCTGGGGAATCTGTAGTACCTCTGCGGAGGGCAATTTGGCAACATCTATCAAAACTGTATGTGCACGAACCCTTTCATCAGGCAATTACACTTCTAAGATAATAGACACACACATGCAAAATTAGATATATTTTTTGAAGGACTGGAAGAAGATCCCACACACACATCTGCTTCTAAGAGCACAAAATAGCTCAACAGGATACACAAGAAGATGATAATACTGGATGCCTGTGAAAGGGACTGACTGGTTTGACGATGGGGTGGGAAAGACATGTACTTTTGAAATTTTGAACTATGCCCCGGCTGGTGGGGCTCAGTTGGTCAGAGTGTTGTCCCGTAAATCTGAAAGGTTGTGGGTTTGATCCCTGGTCAGGGCACATACCTAGGTTGCGGAGTACATACCTAGGTTGTGGGTTCAGTCCCCAGTTGTGGTACATGTGGAAGGCAAACAATCAATGTTTCTCTTTCACATCAATGTTTCTCTTTCTCTCTCACTCTCTCGCTCTCTCCTTCCCTCCCATTCTCCCTTCCTCTCTCTCTAAAACCAATGGAAAAATGTCTTTGGGTGAGGATAAAAAAAATTTTTTTTTAATTTTGAACCAAGTGTCTTATTTCGTATTCAGTAAATTAGGATATATGTGTGCAATGGAATTCTACTCAGAAATAAACAGGAATGAACTGAGGAGTCACTCAACAACATGGATCAATCTACAAAATACTATGCTGGTCAAAAAAAGCCAGCGAGCTACAACATACAGTCTAATTCCACTTATGTGCAATTCCAGAAAGATAAATCTAGCCCATCAGTTGTTGCCTGGAGCTGGAGGTGGGGTGGGAGGTTGGCTGGGAAGGGAGACAAAGGAACTTTTTGGGGTGATGGAAGTGTTCTACATTTTGACTGAGGTGTTCATTACATGGGTGTTTAAATGTGTCAAATTACTCAAAATATACACTTAAAATAGGTGCACTTTTAGTACAAAAATTTTATCAGTAGAGTTGTTTTTAAAGATAAAAATATGTGTGTGTGATACAAATCAATAAACAGTTTTTAAAGTAACGAAAACCCAATATTGAGAGCCTAACGAGGAAGGGACTTCATAATAAGTCTGATATCACCCAGACAAGGATGATTCAGAGAATAATCACAGGAACTCAATCTGCCTGTCTACAGACAATTAAGTCCCAATTATTTTATGAAGCAGTATTTATTTTATTTTGTGTATTTTTTATTGTTTATTCTATTACAGTTGCCCCACTTTTTCCCTTTTGACCCCCTCCAACCAGCCTACCCCTCTCGCCCACAGTCAATCCCCTCTCTGCTCCCCATGTCCATGAGTCATCTATACATAATTCTTAGCTAACCCCTCCCCCTTCCTTCCACCATTCAGACTTTCTTTTATTACTTCAGCAAATAATCTTGAGAACTAAATGAGGACTGAAGTGAATCCATGGGTTGGCCCACGTGCTGACTGCTGTATGCCTGTCAAACAGCAATGTATAGGAGGTGATCTCTGACCCAGGAACTCAAACCAGCAACTGCTTCAAGTCACAGCCTCTTAGATGTGGAAGGAATATTGGCAGTTCTCCCACGGCAAGGTCCATGCAATCATCACCATGAGAGGTGGCCCAGTTATTATGAGCAGATTTTTCCCCAATGCTCAGCTGAAGCCACTACGCCCTCTCTCACTGACCCTTGTTGTCCCCCCACCCCTAGAACATCAACAACCTGAGCAGATGGCCAAGACAAAGATCTGCTGTTCCTTCAGGTGTTGGAATGGCTGGTGCAATCTGGACATCAGACTGGCAGAGGAAAAGATTCAGGGCCTGAGACTTTGCCAGTAGAAGCCAGGGAGCAGCCACCGGGACCAAGAGCTCTGCCCAGAATCTAAGACCCAGAGCCAAGAGAAAGGCAACCATGGGCTGTCTCCAAAAGCAAGACTCCCCATCCCCTCCCTCTTCTCCTCCCCCTGTAAAAAAATGCTTATATTATTCTCATTACCTAGAAATATCTATATAAACGTATATACATATATGTTTAATTTACATATGTATAAATATATCTATATTATATACAGGTACCTTATATTTATTTTATGGTAACATATTATTTATATATTATATATAACATGAAATATATATTTATATTATTTAGGTAATGTATGGTGTATATCTATATATCGGTCTGATCCATGAACATCTCTGTAGCTACTACTCTTTCTCTCCCCACTTTTTACCTACTCATCTTAAGACAATTGTCTGTGTGTTTACTCTCCGCGCTTCTTCATTTCTCTCAACTAACTACAATCTATCTGGCATTCTACTCCCCTCACCCCCATGTCATAGAAACTGTTACAAGATAATATTTATAAAAATGCTCATAGCAGCTTTATTATGATATGCAAAAATGGAACACAGCTCAGGTGTCTAACAATAGGAGAATGGGTAAACTAACTGTGTTATAGCCAAACAATGAAATACTACTCAGCAAGAGAAAAGCAAACTCCTGACACGCACATGCACAGTATGAATGAATCACAAGATCATTATGCTAATTGAAAGAATAATTGTCCAAAAGAGTACATTTGACAAGAACCCATTTATTGAATTTCTACAAGGACAACACTAATTCAAGGAGGAAACATCAGCAGCGGCTGCCTCTGGGTGAGGCAGGGATTGACCGGGAAAAACAGGAGGAATTTCCTGCAGAGAGGATAATGTTCTATATGCTGATATGAGTTTACATCATACAGGTGTATGCAACAGTCAAAATTCATGGATGGTAGAGTTAATATTTGTACCTGGGGGGGGAAACCATGAATATTTGACTCAAGTTGGTGATATGCATGCTGAACTGTTTAGGGATAAAGTATACTAATGTCTGCAACTTATTGTGCAATGTATCAAAATAAAAGATGGATAGATGGATGAATAGAGGGCTGGGTAAGTGGATAGATATATAATAAAGCAAATGTAACAAAATAATTATAGAATCTGGTGGATAGTATGTGTATTATATGTGAAAATTTATATAATAAAATGATAGGGGAGGGGAGCATTAACAATAACATCCTAAATACCACATTAAATGGAATCAAAGAAACCTGAGTTCTAATATCGACAAGTCCATTTTCTGCCTGTCTGATCAGGGAAAGACTTAACATTTGCCAAGTTTCAATATCATAGTGCATAAAAAGAAGCTGATTAAAAAAGCCGTGTCACAGAGTTCTTGTGAGGATGATATGAGATAACATATGCAAAGGGCTTGAAAGGTTCACTGTGACCTGAAGTTACAAAGAAAAAAATGTTTCCACTGTTTTCAATTCTAGCTCTCAAGCTCTCTTGAGTAACTCGTACTTGAGTAACTCGAGTAACTCGTACATACCAGAATAGAGGAAATTGTAAGCCACAAGGGTAGCACATGAGCTGACACTGAAGAAACCTTAAATAGGGGGCAGAAGGCTTATAGACTGAAAAATATTTCTGCAGGTGAGAAGCTTCAGTTCTAATCCTCTCACGGGGACAAGAGACGGGGTTTGGGGATCACTCAAGTTAAATCAGGAGTAAGAATTCTGCATAAAGACCAGATGTTTGAAGAGCTGAGCCTTTAGTGAAAAGGTGGTTAGAAAAACTCTCCCACCAGCTTAGAGACATAGCAATAAAGTTTGTCTCTCTCTTCCTAGTCTCCCATAAGAAGTCAAAACACCAAGTTTGCACCAGGTGATGGTTTAGGTTGGACTTACACCAACCACATCATGCAGCAATCCCAAGTCAAAAAATTAACAAATATACAAAAAAAATAGATCCCAAACTGGTGACACCTCCAGGGAACCTGGCAAAACCAAACCAAAATAAAACCTTTCTTAGGGTAATTCCAACAACTCAGACAGTACAGGATTCCAACAGGGCAAGAAATCAGCAAGGGAAATGGCAAACCACACAAAGAAAAGTTTACCATGAGCAAGAGTTTTCCAAAACAATGAACAAGAGAAATGGCATTCCAAGAGCTTCTAATATTGAGCACTCTGATAGACTATGAGTATATTTAAAATAATAAAAGAAAAAAGGGAAGAAACAAAAACCATAATAAAATCTTAGGCAGGTTTTTGAAAGAAACAAATAGAACTTCTAGAAATAAAAATATATAGTCATCAAAATTGAAATTTTATTGGATGGGTAAAATTGTAGAATAGATGGAACCAAAAAGAGAATGACTGAGAGACTTCTGGATAAGATGGAGACATATGTAGACACGCTTCACGTCTTCACATGATCACAAAAAGAATTACAACTAAATCTCAAAACAAATACTACCCAGAACTCTCAGAAAATTGAACTGTATGGAAGTCTGACAACCAAGGATTTAAAGAAGCCACATTTATCCAGATGGGTAGGAGGGATGGAGACAGTGCAGAGCCGAGGCAATGTGGGGTGGGGTGGAAAGGTGGCTACAGAATGGGCATGGTGGTCCCACATTGGTCCCCATGGTGTAGTGGATAAAAATCGGGAGGGGTACCTTGGGAGCCAGTGATCCTAGCCCCAGGCCAGACAGCACAGCCCAGGGGTCCAGCACTGGGAAGATACATCCCCATAATTTCTGGCTATAAAAACCAGTGGAGGTTGGGGCAGCAGAAGAAACTGTTGAATTTTTAGGAAACTCCACTTAAAGGGCCCTCCCAGTCTTAAAACATATACAAACCCATGCACTCTGGGATTCAACACCAAGGCAACAGCTGGAAGGGCACCAGTCGCCTACAAGGAGTGGGTGAAGTAACTGGAAACAGGGCAAAT
>PVKM010016230.1:0-27051 GCA_004027735.1 Carollia perspicillata
GAAAAATTATACCACCAAGTATCACAACAGTTTTCAGTAACTCTACCCAAAACCACGGAGACTAGTGTTTTAACGAATAAAGAATTCAAAATAGCTCTTTTAAGGAAGCTCAGTGAGCTATAAGAAAAAAGATTTCTGCTAATTCAACAAAATAAAGAAAAAAATACAGACTTGAACTATACATTGGGCCAAACAAATAGAACAGATTATAAACATACACCCACACATGAAGAAACTGGGAATTATATTCTGCAGGGTGGGACCCTTGTAGTACAACCTTCCCCTGGTAGGTGAATGTTCTGGAAATCCATCTGTATCAGTGTACCTGCTGGTGTTGTTATGAGAGGCTATGTTCAGTCCCAGTGAATTTTTTGAAGAGTCTTTCAACGCATTTGCCAATTTCATGATGGGTGATTGACAAGCGAACCTGCCCACACCACAATGAGTGTTCAGCTGTTTTTGACCAAAAAAGGCATGACCCCCATGCCCCACCCTCCATATTCACCTGATCATCTCATTCCGAGAGATTTTTTTTTTGTTTTCTTTTATGAAAAATGTCCTCAAAGTGAAACACTTTGCTGACATGGAAGAGGTGAAACAAAGGCAAAGCAAAGGGGTAAAGCGAAGAACTTTAACAGACACTTCTCTAAGGAGGACCTACAGAGGACCCAGAGACATATGAAAAGATGCTCAGCAGCACTAGCCATCAGAGAGATGCAAATTAAAACCACAATGGGATATCACTTCACACTAGTCAGAATGGCCATCATAACTAAATCAACAAACAAATGCTGGCCAGGTTGTGGAGAAAAGGGAACCCTAGTGCACTGTTGGTGGGAAGGCACATTGGTGCAGCCTCTGTGAAGGAATTTCCTCAGAAAACTAAAAATGGAACCGCCTTCTGATCTGGCAATTCCACTGCTGGGATTATACCCTAAGAACCCTGAAACACCAATCCAAAAGAACCTATGCACCCCAATGTTCATAGCAGCACAATTTACAATAGCCAAGTGCTGGCAGCAACCTAAGTGCCCATCAATAAATGAATGGGTCAAAAAATTATGGTACATTTACACAATGAAATACTGCCCAGCCGAAAGAAAGAAGGAGCTCCTACCCGTTGTGACAGCATGGATGGAAGTGGAGAGCATTATGCTAAGTGAAATAAGCCAGGTGGTAAAAGACAAATACCATATGATCTCACCTGTAAGTGGAACCAAGTCAACAAAACAAACAAACAAGCAAAATATAACCAGAGACATTGAATTAAGAATAAAATGACAGTAACCAGAGAACAGGAGGGAGGGGATAATGGGGGGAAAAGGAGGAAGGGTTTTCAGGAATGTGTATAAAGGACACATGGACAAAACCAAAGTGGGGTAGGATCAAGGGTGGGAAGTGGGGATGGCTGGTGTCAGGGGGAGTGGTGGGGAGAAAGCGGAGACAACTGTACTTGAACATCAATAAAAAATGTGAGAAAAAAAAAGAGAAAATGTTTATCTATCATTGGTAAGTTATCATTGAAAGTGCCATATGGTCCAGCAATCCCACTTCTGGGTACATATCCAAAGAAAACAACACAATTATTTTGAAGAGATGTCTGTGCTCCAAGGATCATTGAATCATTATTCACCATAATTATAATACATGGAGGCAACCTAAGTGTTTTTGATGGATGAATGGATTTTAAAATAGGTTATACACACACAGTGAATTAATATTCAACCATGAGAAAAATACATTTTTGTTCACAGGCCTGGATTAGCTGGGGAACAGAACCCTCCCAGAGTATACAGAGTTTTGAGCAGGGAGATTTAAACAGAGGAAAAGGAAGATACACATACCCTCTTCACCTTGCTCACCCCGAGGGCCAGAGCATTTGCAGCACAGACTTGCTGGCTTTAGAAGCTGTGCGTCCAGGCAACAGGTGCTGAGCCACCTGCACAGGAAGTGGCTGCAGCACTGCAGCCCAGGCCATGCACACACAAACTCCTCGAGAAGCATGAAGTGGGAACAAGCTAAGCCTTCTGACTTATCACAGCAGCAGCAGCAGCCTCCTGCAATTTTCGCAGTATGGTATTTTTAAGTAGACAAGGGAACTCCCAGCTCAGCCTTGAATTGGTGTGGCAAAGTAGCAAGGTTATTTTTCTCTGGGTGTTTTGTAGGGAAGAGGCTGTGAGGCAGAAGCCTGACATTCTTTCTAAATTGTGTAGCCTTTGCATAAATGACCTCTTCCTCTTCCACCAAATCTCTGCCTCTGGAGATTGTCAATGGTGGCAGGCAGCAGAACCACACTTCTAAACTGGGTTGTCTGTAACAGAACTTCAGCACGTAGATATGGCTAAAAATACATATTATATGAAACTAGGTTTGAATACTCACATATTTTCTCTATGTGAATATTAGGAATGTATATGGAGAATACAAAGACTATGTCTACATTCAAAGAGATTACTGTGTAGGAACTATTAATTTATTTTGCAAATAATAAGTGGATATAGAATTTCTCTAATTTGTAATTGAATTATAGTAAAATTATCTCAGAATTATTGTCAAATTATGAAAGTTTACCCCACATTCTGTTGATAACTAAATGTTTTACATGGATATATTACCTTCTAATTTTTTCTTCATTATTTAACATTTTATTTTTTCCAGTCAAAGTATGCTTGTAAGCACAGTTATTAGCAGTGTCAAAGAGGGAGATAGAGTGTTTAGTAAAATAAGGTACCCTAAAAAATATTCAAAATCCAGGAGAGGAAAAAAACAGACATGTAAACGAATATCAAAGGACACTGGTTATTTCTCAATGAAACCACCAGTCTCCACCAAAAATGACTCTAAGCTTTAATAATACTGTACCAAAATAGATTCAGAAGATACTTGTGTTGGTTGCCTTCTCTGAGCAAGTAGGGTAGAGTCACATGGCTTTTCTTATAGAAAATTAGGGGTTGTTGCAGAGTGATCTTGAGTGCCAGTTAAGAATTTCTCTCTGCTCCAAATCTATAAGCATTTCACTTTCTGAGATAATGGCAGCACATCCTGCAACCTCTTCTCCACTCAGCTCACTTGACATTTTGTCAGTGAAGGGCACTGGGAGAAAGGACTCCTCTTCCTGGTTTCATGCTGTTTCTCTCCTTTGGCTGCAGTGCTGTGGCTGACATCTGCGTGCATGCAGGGAGTTCTTGTGGCATTCCCCCTCCAGCAAGGTTCTGGGACTCGTCACTGCCATGGCTGCCCTTCTCCAGCCTGGGCCTGCTGACATTTTGTCAGAGAGGTTCCTACGTGCCAATCACAGTGCGAATCCATCCTCATCCACATCAGCCTGCAGACTGAGACCTGCTCTCCCCTAGAGCCGTCCAGTGAACGTGTCTGCTGTCGAGTTTTCTGTAGTGACACTGTCTGCCAGGAAGTCTGAAACCCAGTACTGAGGAGGTAGACCTGGGTCTCATATGATTCCTCCTTTTGGTACTCTTTTTTAATTAACCCTATGGCACATTTTGTGATTTTCTTCTTCCCTTCTCTGCAAGCTATCACTGAAAAACAGTTAATAAATCTTTAAATCCAACTCCCCCTGCTTTCTCCCCACTGACTCCACTGACTTACTCACCTGCCACCATCAGATGTTCCATCTTCATTTTCAACAATCAAGGCCAAGACAAATCAGTTAATTTGAAAATGTGTGTGAAATTATTCTTGTGATTATATACTTAGAAATAACAAAGTCTTGATATTTTAATTAATCATGTATACATGACTTATTTTAATGAATAAAAGAAATTTTAAAGTGTATAATATATACCTGGATACATATTTTCAAAAATTATCATGAATATAGGTTTAAAAGAACTCTCCAATACCAAGGATGAAGCGTCAGATAAAGTGTGGACTTCAGGTGACTACCATGTGTCAGCACAGACTCCTTCTCAGTAACAAATGCCCCATCTGCTGACGGATGCTGATAATGGGGATGCTCTGCGTGCAGGGGAACATGGGAAATGTCAGTATCTTCCTCTTCACTTTTTCATGAAACTAAAACTAGTTCCAAAATAATTTCTTAAAAAAGGAGTACAAAAATTATTGTAGCATTCTTGAAGAAACTAGAAATGTGTTCTTTAGAGATGGTGAGAGTAACATTATACCAAATTTAGGTAAGCCACAGTGCCTGGTGCTTACAAACATAGTGTTTTTTTTCTAAACATGATTCCAAGTAGAGCTTTTGTGCTTCAAAATTCCCAAACATACAATTCTTGTCCACCTCTGAAGGTTTTGAAAATCTGAAATACAGAGATAATAATTCATTAATCTGGTAATATATAAATTAATATTTTAATAATAAACAACGTATTTAGAGGAACAGTTATATACTAGTACTGAATATTTCTTAAAATTTTTCCCCAGTAACAGTTCATTCATAATTATTCACACATTGGTTTTTATTTCTAAGATTAATACCTGATTGAGAAAGTATGAATGAATGAAATATATGCATTCACAAAAAACTTACATTTTGGAAAAGAAATCTGAGCCATTTTTCCACAAGCAATAATTATTATTGTTTTTTTTGGAGACTCCAATCCATATAAATGTATTGAAAATATGCATAAAATTCTACGAGAAAACAAATTTTATGAGAAATTAAGTAAATGTTAGTATACTAATTTGAATTTGTAAAAACAATTAAAGTTGGCTGCACAGGAGGAGGAGAAGGAAGCTCAGGAATCTGGTGTGATGGCTAAGTAAACTGCACAGCCCACCAACATCTTATGAGATAAGTGAATAAGCAAATCAACCACGTCCTGTACTCCAGGAATTGTAGGTGACCCCACCCAGCTGACCCAGCATATCCAACATTAGATCACACAATGTTCTGTGGAAATACAGATGACTCTGAAGGAACTTGGAACACCTCAAGTTTTTCCAGAATTTGAACAGAAGCAACAGTATCCTAACCAACTGGCCAAAGAAACAGAGAAGTCCATTAAACAGTTTGAACCTGTGTCCAGCACCCCCAGTGAACTGCATCAAAGGAAAATACAGTAGGATTAGTTAGTGACTGAGTTTACAATATCACTGACCAACTTTCCAAAGGTGCAAAGGCCAGCTGCTGAGAGAGAGAAAGTGTTGGTTGCTCAAGTTGGGAGCTAGTTCCAGAGCATCTGGTGGTTTCCCTGAGGAGAGCTCAAAAGAAAGGAATTTTGTGTCCTGGGAAAGCCAAACTCAACCTCAAGTGCAGGTGAAGGATGGGAAAATTACAGATGACCTCAGCCTTGCCATCAGAGAAAGACTTCTACTAAGCAAGTTTAAGCTGGTGTTATGGATATTAATGAACTATTTAAAGATTTGGGAATGATAATTCATGAGCAAGGAGGAAATTGCAAGTGTGCATGTCCAACAATCCAACCAGCAACTGTCAAGAGCAGCAGAATATCTTAAAAGGATCCTTCATGGTGCTGTGAGATGCAGAAGCCATTAAAGACATAGATATTTAGGTTGCCTCCAGAACTTGGCTATTGTAAATTGTGCTGCTATGAACACTGGAGTGCGTAGGTTCTTTTGACTGGTGTTTCAGGGTTCTTAGGCTATAATTTCAGCATTGGAATTGCAGGGTTAAAAGGCAGCTCCATTTTTAGCTTTCTGAGGAAATTCCACACTGTTTCCATAGTGGCTGCACTAGTCTGCATTCCCACTAACAGTGCACTAGGGTTCCCTTTTTCTCCACATCCTCTCCAACACTTGTTGTTTGCCCATTTGTTTATGATGGCCATTCTGACCGGTGTGAGGTGGTATCTCACTGTGGTTTTAATTTGCATCTTTCTGATGGCTAGTGATGCTGAACATCTTTTCACATGTCTCTGGGCCCTCTGTACTTCTTCTTGGAGAAGTGTCTGCTCAGGTCATTTCCTCATTTTTTAATTGGGTTGTTTGTCTTCCTGGAGTGGAGTCATGAGAGTTCTTTATATATTTTGAAGATTAAAACCTTGTCGGAGGTATCATTGGCAAATATAATTTCCCATAAAAAACAAACAAGCAAGCAAAATATAACCAGAGACATTGAAATTAACAACAAACTGACAGTAACTGGAGGGGAGGTTGGAGTGGGTAATGGGGGGAAATGGGTGAAGGGTTTTCAGGAACAAAAGGACACATGGACAAAATCCAGGGGGTGAGACCAGGGGAAGGAGGTGGGAATTGCTAGTTCGGGGGCTAATGGTGGGGAGAAAATGCAGACAACTGTGCTTGAATAACAATAAAAAAAAAAAAACTAAAAAAGAAGAAATATAGAAATCTACAACTGTGCTAGCATAGAAGGATGGAATAAAACTCTTAATCTTTACACATGAATTGACTTTGTTATAATAATTTTTTCTCCTGGTTTTTATTTGTATGTTGTGATTTTGAATGCAATTTCCAATATTATTAAACAATGAGAATGAGTTTGAAACTAATATAAGGAGGGACAAAAGAACCCTGAATTTATTTATAAAAATTATTTATTTATTACTACAAATTTAAGCTTCTGTCACCTTCCAAGTACTCTCCATGTGATTCCATAAATCTAGAAGATGTTTATGTCCACTGTTCAAAACAGTTTTTGAACTCATCAATTTTGATGCCTTTTCGTGCTTCTGCTATTTTTGGTTTCACCTCTTCCACATTGGCAAAACATTTCCCTTTGAGGACTCTATTCATCCAGGGAAACAAAAAAAATTCACTTCAGGCCTGATCGAGTGAATAGGGAGCATGGGAAATAGGGGTCATGCCTTTTTTTTTGTCAAAAACTGCTGAACACTCAGCGCAGTGTGGGCAGGTGTGCTAGTAAACCACCCATCAAGAAATGGGCAAATGTGTTGAAAGAGTCTCCAAAAAAATATCTAAGGTCAAACACAGCCTCTCACAATAACGCCAGCTGGTACACTGATACAGATGGGTTCCTAGAACACTCACCCAGCAAGGAAGCCTGTATTACCAGGGGCCTGCCCTCTGGAAGATAATTCCTTTTTTGGGGGGTCCTCCCTCATAAATTTACTTTAGGAAAAATGCCAAATTTATATTTTCAGGGAACTCATTTTAAAGAGCAACTTTAAAAAAATGTTTTCGGTTACAGTTGTCATTCAATATTGGTTTAGTTTCAGGTGTACAACAAGTGATTGGATATTTTGAAACGTGACCACCCCAACTCTTGTTGACTATGTTATCTGTGCTCTGCTTTACATTGTTGTAAATACTTTTATTACTGGCAATTTAAAGAACAGCTTTTTGATTAAATTTAAAAATGAAATGTATAAGGTTTTAAGCTGTTCTTCATTCTCATATGTAGGTAACATTTTTTTTTACCATTCTTCCTTTAAAAAGGAATTAGATATTTGGCAATTAACTCACTTGCTTTTTAAATCAATTTTGTTTTTTACTTTATTTTTATTATTTGTATCTGTGTGTGTGAGAGAGAGAAAGGGAGAGAGAGAGAATTCAAGTAGTTGTCCCACTTATTTATGAATTCATTGGTTGCTTCATATATGCCCTGATAGGAGATCAAACCCACAACCTTAGTGTATTGGGACAATGCTCTAACCAGTCAACCTACTGAGCTAGGGTCTATATCAATGTTGTTTCAATGCACTAACCTGAATACTGTAAAGAGGTTTATCTTAGTTTATAGTTTGTATTTTATAGTATTCTTATATAGCAGTTTGATAGTAAAAAGGCAATGTTTTACATGGCAAGCTATGAGACTAGAAATGGGAAAAATAAAGTACTAAGCAACTAATCAAACTGTGTATTTGCAAACAAAATAAAGATGATTCTTCTGAAATAGATGTGGTTCGGTGGGTTGTGACATGTCCCACACAGTGAAGGCTCACCGGTTGGACTCCTAGTCAGGTCACATGGCTCAGTTGTGGACCTGTTGGGGGCATGCTAGGGGCAACTGATTGATGTGCCTCTCCCTCTCTTACTATCTCTCTAAAAAAATAAGTAAAAAAATTAAAAAGTAGATGATTTTTAAAATGAAAGCAAAAACAAGTTAACTCTTTCCAAGTTACATTCTTTTAATTTACAATATATTGTAAAATTTGCACACTGGATGCATTAGGAAAATGCGTGTGAAAAGTGAAGAGGACAAATGGACAAAAATACCAGTTTCACAGCTCTGAAAGTTGATCAAAGGTGAATAATAACATAATTATTTGTTATTGGAAAAAATGCTGGAGATTCAAGTAGGAACAGAGCAAATTTGAAGTCCTCCGGTCTAGCACGGCTCCCATGTCGTCCCCAATCCCCATGTCAGGTCAGTGAGTAAGAAGTGCAATTTTTACAAATTGGGGAATGGTCAAGTATCAATGGTGTTGTTGCCACAGGGGCAGACTTGATTAGCAGTGGAAGGGGTTGCTCAATTGCCCACTGCTTTTTCAGTTCCAGGTGTTGAGTTACTAGGTTCCAAATGAGGCAAACCACCCTTTTTCTAGCGCAAGGTAGTGCTCTCCATATTGTCAAGCACAGTGCCCACCATAAATATAACAGGAACGTACTAAAAATGATAGCATCATAGAAAAGATGACATTACCTCTCTACATGTGCTTGATTAAGGGGAAAAAATGTACACATGTATAGAAGAAAAAAAGATGAAACAGTAAAAAATAAAAACCAAAGGGGATTTTCAAATATTGAGCATTCTCCTACACACACACACACACACACACACACACACACACACACGAATTCATCAAATAGCAGAGGGTGGAGCAAAACGGACCTGAGGTATTTGAATACATTTTTAAAAATCACTGTTGTCAACTACACTATGCATTCACATGGGAATCCTTAGTAAGTCAGGCTAAAAATGAAAATATATAATGAAGTTTTAAAAAACCAAATAAGCATACTTTGAAAGAAAGGATTATACATAATTGTTTATTCAAGTTAAAAATTAATAAATCTAGAAAGATGTAGAATCCATATTTACTATGCTATTTTATTGAAAACATGTACGTACAAAAAATTTAAGAACACGCAAAGAAACTGAAAAATGTCTTTCATACTCAGTGGAAAATACCAGTCAATAGAACATAATTTTTACTGGAAGGTGTTGGATTTGTTAGAAAAATATTTTATAGTAATTATTATAAATATATATTAAATTATAAAATATTTAAAACTATGTTCAAATAACTATATGAAAATATGATGGTAATGACAAAACAATAAGAGAAATAAAAACTTTATAAATGAATCAAGTAAAAATTCTTGGTTGAAAATGCATTAAAAATTCATTACATTTTCATAAATTTTGAGATGCAGAAGAAAGAATTGATGACATTAAAGATGGAGTGATAGAAATGATTAATTCCTGAGGGTACAGGGAAAAAGAGAGACAAATTAATGGAGCCTCAGAGGCCCTTAGAACTTTATGAGAAAAACTGACACAGGTGCAAATATTTCCTGAAACTAAAAAGAGAGACAGAAAAATACCAAAAATAATTTTTGAGACACAAAAAATGAACAACTTCTTAAATTTCATGTTAAAATATATATAGACCCATGAACATGAAGTTGTTTATGAAGAAATAATCATCTGCTATAAATTATGCTGCATCAATTAAATAACAATGTAGAACTATCATAACAACAGACCCATAGATCAATGGAACAGAATAGAGCCCAGAAATAACTCAGGTCTCTATAGTCAATAATATTCAACAAATGGGGCAGAAGCATAACATGGGGTAAAAAATAGCCTCTTCAGCCAATGATGTTAGGAGATCTGGACAGCTATAGGCAAAAAAAAGAAAGAAACTCAATCACCAGCTTACACCATACACAAAAATAAACTCAATATGGATAAAAGACTAAAATATAGGTCACTATACCATAAAAGTCCTAGAGGAGAATATAGACAGGAAAATCTCAGATATCCACACAGCAATATTTTCACTGATATGTCCCCTAGAGCAAGGGACATAAAGGAAAGGGACATATTTCTCCATAAAGGGACATAAACAAATGGGACTTCATCAAAAATAAAAAACTTGTGCAGGGCTAAAGAAAACAGTAGTAAAATGAAAAAGGAAACAACTGTATGGGAAGATATATTTTCCAATGATACCTCAGACAAAGGTTTGATCTCTGAAATATATAAAGAACTCATATGACTCCACGCTAGGAAGACAAACAACCCAATTAAAAAATGGGCAAAGAACTTGAACAGATATTTCTCCGAGGACATAGAGAGAACCCAGAGACATATGAAAGGATGATCAGCAACACTAGCCATCAGAGAGATGAAAACTAAAACCACAATGAGATACCACTTCACACAGGTGAATGGCCATCACAAGCAAAGCAACTAACAACAAGTGCTGAAGAGGTTGCAGGAAAAAAGGGACCCTAGTACACTGTCAGTAAGAATGCACACTGGTGCAGCCCCTGTGGAAAACAGTATGGAATTTCCTCAGAAAACTAAAATTGGAACTCCCTTTTCACCTGGCAATTGCACTGCTGGAATTATACCCTAAGAATCATGAAACACCAGTCTAAAAGAGCATATGCACCCCAGTGTTCATAGCAGTGAACACAATTTACAATAGCCAAGTGCTAGAAGTAACCTAAGTGCCCATCAGTACATGAGTGGATCAAAAAACTGGTACACTTACACGATGGAATACTACACAGCAGAAAGAAAAAAGGATCTCTTACCTTTTGTGACAGCATGGATGGAACTGGAGAACATTATGCTAAGTGAAATAAGCCAGGTAGTGAAAGACAAATACCATATGATCTCACCTATAAAGTGGAATCTAATCAACAAAACAAGGAAGCAAGCAAAATACAACCAGAGACAATTGACATAAAGAACAAACTTACAGTAACTAGAGGGGAGGGAGAGAGGGATAATGGGGAAAAATAGGGGAAGGGCCATCAAGGAACATGTGTAAAGGACACATGGACAAAGCCAAAGGGGGAAGGTTCAAGGGTGGAAGGTAGGGATGGGTGTGGTGAGGGGCTGTGGTGGGGTGAAAACTGAGACAACTATACTTGAACAACAATAAATACGCACACACACACACACACATATAAAGTATAAACTATCACACAGCATCACACATATAGCATCATAAAAATATATACTGTCAAGCTATTATAGACATAAATATAAAAGTTAATCAATAAAGAAAATGGATACAACATGAAAAGTAATGTTACAGATTTGTTACAGGTTGTTTATCTTCATGAACTTCAGCTAACTTATGAAACATGTCCACTCTAATCATGAACACCCAAAAGGAGATATTGGACTATGGTAACATTAATAAGTTCTTGTCATTAAAAGTTTCCAATGTGAGAAAAAAAGTGTAATTAACATTCAAAAAAGGTAGTCTTATTTTACAAGTTCAAAAAAGAGCTCATATCCAAAATGTAACAACTTCTAGGTAGGAAAATAACAGGCAATATACAGGAGAAATGGTACAACTGAGAATTTCATAATGAATATTGCCCTGAAAGGTGTGTTCTTTCTACCAGTAATCAGGAGAATACCTACTAATGTCATAATGATACTTTTATATAGTGATGTAAACTTATGTCATTAAAATTCTTGGCAGTACTAAGCTTTGGAAAGTGGAACTATTAGATAAAATGTATATTTACACAATAAACAGGGAAATGGGATAATCTAATAAACTTGTCATATACATATATTTTTTATTCTGTTATGTCATTCTGACACATAGAGGACAATAAATTATAATTATGCACATATATAATTATAATAATATAACTATATTAATAATTTTACTTGTAGAATCCTAATATTCACAGTGTATAATATATATTATGTTTTATTTGTATATAATATAAATTATTTTAAATATACATATAAATGTATAAATGTATAATGGATGATTCCCATGAGGTTCAAGATTAAGCAAAGATAATTTATAATATAAAATATCACAATAGTGTTTGAATGGGGGGGAGGGGGAAGTTACGAGAGAGTGCACAGGAGCAGACTGGCAACATCTATTTCATGATTTCATTTATAATTATCTGGATTTTTTTCAGTTTGTAACACATACAACCATGATATCTTTAGTTTCCATGATGTATGGTAAAATTAATTTGCAAAGCTTAGAAGGAAAAAAGCACTTACAGATGCATGGTTGTTTATGAAAAGTGGTAACTGGAAATTATCAAGTGTGCATTAATGATAGAAGATACAAATAAAATATCACAGAGTTAAACAATGAAATTTTAACAGCCTTTAAAATAAATAAACCACAAAAGTATAGAAAATATGAATCTTACAAACATAAACTAATATAATATTTTAAATAAAAATGTTGGAAACATTAAAAATCTTACCATTTCTTCTTCATCTTCTATATAAAGCAGGCTAGAGCTCTTAGAAGCACAGGCCGTCAAGCTCTCAGTCCATGTTTTTTGTTCAGTGCCGATGTAATAGCAGTTTTTGGAATACATGAGCCACTCTGGTGGACATCGACCACAGCGACATTCTGAAGAAAGATTCTGTATAGCTGTCCAAGAACAAGGTGAATTTTAAAATAAAAGTTAATTGCAATATCTGGATAGTTATAGACATATTTGGTGCATAGTGTATGTACATTCCCTCACAGACTGGAACGTATAAAACAAAATACATTCACACACACACACACAGACACACACACACACACAGAAGGTTCAGCCTCTCATCCAATAATTTATATGCTCATATTAGGCAAACATACAAACAAAACTATCAACTTTTTACAAGTGTTCAATGTCAATGCATGAAACCACATTTTTAGAATACCAAAATAATCTTTGAGGCAATTGGCAACAATGGGTATGATGATTTTCAATGAATATTTCTTCATATTTTTGCATAAGAAAAATACTCTTGTACACTTATTATTTATGAACATATACTGCTCACGATTATAATTTGTGACCCCCCACCAAAAATAATAAAACCTATTATTTTGACTACCCTATGTTACTACTACTACTACTAATAATAATAAGACTAATAATAATAATAATAATAATAAGACAAAGTATGAACTGCACTCATATCAGAACTTAGAAAGTAATTAGGTACCTTTCTGGATCCCTGTTTTCAAGGAAGCATTATTCTGCTCTGGTATTACATTAACTAGAAAAGAAAGTAATTCTTATAAAAACGAATATGGATCTAAATAAATCATAACAATGTGTTTATTACTTTGAAATGTGATAAATGGTCTAAGATCAAAATAATCTGGAATAAAATTGTTTTATAAGAAAAATTAATGAAGCAATGATAATTTGGGGTAAACATTTTTCAAAAGCCTAGAAAACCAGACTTCACCGTCTCTTACAGTGTTTGGATCAACCAATATACAGAATTAACTTGTATTTTTCAGTAAAGTATTCTAAGGCATAGCTTAATTGTTACACAAGAATATAAACATATATATGGGACATATATGGACACATTAATATATTTATAAACTACTTTCTAAAAGCATTCTGATATTTATACCTTGGATGAATTCAGAATAACTATTTTGCACTTAGTCTAAAGGCATACTTTAATATGAGAATACTATTCTACAATATTATGAAGTGTTTGGAGGCACTGATGAACACAAAAGTGAAAAGTTTCATATAACCTTACAATAATTTGCTTACAGTGAATAACAGCTGTCATTACTACAGTGGTCATCAGGACAAGGCAGATGACCCCTAGGACCCCAGCAATGAGCTTCTCTGGAGGTGGCAGGGATGCTGCAGGGAGGGAAATGGAAACACTGAGAAAGGAGGGATGGAGACAATTGTTTGGACAGTTTACACACAAAGAATCATATCCATAAACTTGGACCCCAAACCCATATCTACCACTATAATCTTCCTCTCAGAATATACCACTGCATTTTCACTAAATATAATGCTCCACAAGTTTCTGGTCAAAGACTACAACTTACAACAATGTCTAAATAAAATTAGTCCTCAGCTTTCATATTAACATACAATATTCCAACTTCAAGTCCTGATCCTTAAGATGAAAAATATCTGAGCTCATTCCTGACTCTTTCCCACACGTCTGCACCCAGCCGCACATCACAAAGCAGTTATACTGTGTCTGTTGAATGTGTTACCTCTGCAGTGGTCATTCTTGTCACTCTCTCGAAGATCCCGAGAAGTATTTTGAAGATTTAATTCTACATAGGTTAGTCCCTGCTCAGTTCCTGGAATGGAGCCTTCAGTGCCCTTAGATTTTTTTTGCTGTCTCTTCGAGCCCTTAACCAGATTCAGTTCTATGTAGGTTAGTCTTGGGTCACTCATCTCTGCAGCTGAGCGGTGGCGGAGACTGGGCTCTAAATACGTGTACTTACAGAGTAGAATTGGGAAGGGTAGAGGGTGAGTATTAGGTTCATTTCCCAGTGGGAGAATCTAAAGTTCCCATTTGGTTATGAATGTCTTAGATCTTTAAACAAGTGCCTCATAGTAGATACAATACTTAAGATATTCTACATTTGACAATATATTATTAGTTTGAGTAATAAAAAGAAATAAATTAATGAGGAATAAACACTTTCATAAATAATAACATCCTCATTCATTTAAAGTGAGATTCCACATAAATATTTTAACACCATCAGAATGCTTGTATTAAAAATTAAAATGCTATATTGGAAAAAAGAGACACGATATTAATGATAATTTAAAATATAATAATGATTAAAGGCTGAATGTTCTAAAGAAGGGGCATTGGTCATGCTGGCATATATAGTAATTTTCTGAGCTAAGTTAATTTATTTAGTGGCATACATTTATTAATTAAAGGGTATTAGTTATCATCAACAATCTTATTTTGAAAAATCATAAAGTTTGAGAAATTTTTGCAATAAAAATATTTCATATGTTAAAAAATCTTTGTCTCTCTGAACTTATTCAAAACCTAAACATATTGACAACAAATCAATAACAATGAAATTTTTAAAATGCTTATGTTACACAAGAAATTGGTAGTTGAGTTAAGGGAAAGTTGTAAAACCATAACATGACAAATAAATGTGTAGATCATTTATATTAGAATATTGTTGTTTCAAACTTTCATACGGGTAATGTGGATATCAAAGTCAGTGAAGGAACCTTCATTTATGTAAGCAATAGGAATGGATCAGATAGTGTAATTTAATAATTCAGCCAATGGGCTCTGTGGCCAGAGATTTCTAGAATTAATTCTGGCTTTGAAATTTGCAATGCATGCCCATTACAGAGCTACTTAGTGCCTAGCAACTTAGTTTACTAATATAAAGAGGCAATAAAATGTATAGATATAATGCATGGGTAACATTTCATCTTTTTTATAAGTTCTCCATAATATATCAATTAGGCTAATTATTATTTGAACACACTTTTCATGTTAGTACTGATTCATATCAGTTAAATGCTGTAACATAATTTTTTCGACAAAGAGTCTTCTTATCAGTGTGGCATGTTGGTAGCTCCATTTTTAAAGTCTTTTGATTGTTTATAACTAAACCTTAATTATAATTTTATGGAAGTACTTCATCCTGATTTTTATTAAAGGGCAAATACAAATACTTTTATTTCATCTAGTTAAATGTATAAAATATTTTGTTTGACCACTAAAACTCAAAGATTACATTTTTAAAAATCTCTTTTTAAAAGCTGGGCTAAATAAAATAATATATGTATATAATTATAATTATATTGATTATAAAATTAAAAAAACACTTCCATGATTCTTACAGGATTTTACTTTAAATCACCTTGATTAACACACTCAATTATGCATACTTGGGTAACTCTCCTAGGCAAGAGTCTGAAAAGTTCAAGATATCCTCCAACATATTTCATATTTATTCTTGATTTTTTTGCCCTAAATTATTTAGATAAAGATACTAATGTTCTCTTTGATTTGGTAGTATATTTATTGTTCCTCACTTGTATCACATCTAGCATTTGTAATCTCCCCGTGAGATGGGCTAAGAAGGAGACAGGAGAGGAGAGACACGCACATACCTCTGGAAGCCAGAAAGTCCTGCATCCGTTAGTGGGAGACCAGCTAACTCTTGTAAACAACCAATATCTGTAGTCTTCACAGACTGACCTGTGACGGCTCAGAGTGAAGCAAGAGTGGAAAATGTAGTTTTCTCATTGCTGTGTCACTTAACATTTGAACAGGAAATTCTCACACTTTGTCTATTTTGAACAGTGTGTCTCTCATCACACACCTACAGAATCTAGGAGACTTTGTGTTGGTGTGTGTCATTTAGTTTGTCCTTCGGAAAATGTATCTGAAAATTGTTTTTTAATCTGAAAGGAATCAGAGGACAAAAGACTGGACCACCCAGGCTGTGAACTTACTTCCATCTTCATCACAGACTCTGGCCTTGTTAACTTTGGCCTTGTTAAAAATATCTTAGATGTTCAAATTTTAGTCTTAGACAGGCTTACTAAATCCTGGCATTCCATACTTCTTTTCCTTATACTCTCAATATGGCATTTCTATTACAATGGAAACAATTCTAAAATCATAATTTCATAAACAATAGGTGCTTAATGATATTTTTCAACAGTAGTCTGAAAAACTACTACATTTTCAGTTTTATGGTAACTGTCACAGCAATCAGTAATCCTAAACTTATCTTCTCAATTTCTTTGTCCTATTTCTTCAAATTCCTTCCTTCATTTTACTATTATTATTTAATGTTATTTAGATTTCCCTTGGTAAAGTAATATCTCTGTGAAGGATAAAACATTAAAAATATCGAACTATATCACCAAGGCAGAGATTAAATTACTACATAACTGATAATTATATTTTTGTTGGTTCATTTTCACATCATAACTAATTGATTATAATTTAATAGGAATATTTGTTGTAAATGACAAAAGCTCAAATATAACTATGTAGGGGGGAAACAGAGATAATTCAAATATTTTTCCTTATTAAAAAATTTGAAGGGCAGAAAAAAGAAGACTTTTAAAAGACAAGTTAAATGGTACATGAGCATCAAAAGATACAAAACTTGGCTGCATGATGGTTCAATATATGTATATATTGCAAAATGATTACCATGCCAGGTTCAGCTAACATCCATCTTTGCATATAGATAAAATAAAAAGAAAATAAGGAAGATAAAGGGTATTCACAGTGTATATGTTACCTACTTATTAGTCACATACTGGCTGTCTAGGTTATTAAATAGACCAACGATCATTAACTTTTTCGTCTGATGGCACACATAAGCTAATTGCTAAAATGTTGTGGCACATCAAAATGTATACATATATTTCCGATCTGGCAAAAACTAGGGATAATTTTGACTGCTTCTTGAAAAAAATAATGGTAATGGCCTACCCTTTTCGCTCTGATGTGTGTTTTTAAAAATTCAGGTGTCTATAGTTGTATATAAGGATTTCTGGTACCAAGAATCAACCAATCACATGCAAGCTTATCATGCTACATGACCAATAAGATGCACCTTTATTAAATGACCTATGTATTTAGCAACCACAAGTCTTATCTCTTTTTACATGAGCTTGTTTTGTGCTGTTATTGTTTTTAGATTCTACAGTATTACAGTACAGTATTTGATTATACAGTATTATACAGTATTTGATGACTATAGCTTTATAGTATAGCTTGAAATCAGGAACGATGATACCCCTGATTTGTTCTTTTTCCTCAGATGTATTTGACTATTCAAGGTCTTCTGTGGTTGCATGTAAGTAGATGTATTTTTATTTCTACTTCAGTAAAATATGCCATTGGGGTCTTGATAAAAATTGCATTGAACCTATAGATGATTTGGGGTAATGTTGGCAATTTAACAATATTATTTCCAATACATAAACATGGAATATCTTTCCATTTATTGCTGTCTTCAATTTCTTTCATGAATATCTTATGGTTTTCTGGATAGAGATCTTTCTTTTCTTATTGTTGTGCAATTACAGTTGTCCCAATTCTCCCCCATTATTCTCCTCTGCCCTGCCCATCCCTACCTCCCATGCTCAGTCCTCCTCCCTTCTTGTGTCTTTGTCCATGGATCCTTTATACATGTTCCTTGGTGACCCACCCCCTTCTTTGCTCCATTATCCGGCTCCCTCCTCCCCTCTGGTTACTGTCATTTTGTTCTTTATTTCAGTGTGTCTGTTTCTGTTTTGCTCACTTCTTTGTTTTGTTGATTATGTTTTACTTATAGGTGAAATTATATGGTATTTGTCTTTCTTCACTGGCTTTATCTCACTTAGCATAATGCCCTCCAGTTCCATCCATGCTATTGTGATGTGTAAGAGCTCCTTCTTTCTTTCTGCTGTGTAGTATTCCATTGTGCAAATGTGCCACAGTTGTTTGATCCACTCATTTGCTAATGGGCACTTAGGCTGTTTCCAGCACTTGGCTATTGTAAATCGTGCTGCTATGAACATTTCAGTGCATAGATTCTTTTGAATTGGTGTTTCAGGATTCTTAGGATATAATCTCAGCAGTAGAATTCCTGGGTCAAAAGGCAGTTCCATTTTTAGATTTTTGATGAAATTCAATACAGTTTTCCACAGTGGCTGTACCAGTCTGCATTCCCACCAACAGTGTGGTAGGGTTCCCTTTTCTCCACAGCCTTGCCAGCACTTGTTGTTTTTTGATTTGTTTATGATCGCCATTCTGAGTGGTGTGATGTGATATTTCATTGTGGTTTTAATTTGCATCTCTCTGATGGCTAGTGATGCTGAGCATCCTTTCATGTGTCTCTGGGCCCTCTGTATGTCCTCCTTGGAGAAATGTCCATTCATGTCCTTTGCTCATTTTTTAATTGAATTGTTTGTCCTGGTGTGGAGTTGTGTGAGTTCTTGTTTTATTGTCTTAGTTAAATGCATTCTTAGTATTTTGTTGTTCTTGATTCTACTGTAAATGGAATTAATTAATTTTTTTGTCAGAAGATTTGCTGTTACTGTATAGAAATGCTACTGATTTTGTTGAGATATGTCACTTCTATGGACATACTTCTTTTTATCATGGTAAATGATGAATTTTGTGAAATGTTTTTATGCATATATGTGGTAATCATACAGTTCTTTCATTTTATTAATGTAATGTATCACATTGATTAATTTGTCCATGTTAAACTATCCTTGCATCCCAGGTATAAATCCCATTTGATCATGCAATGATCCTTTCAATTCACTACTGAATTGGGTTTATTAGTATTTTATAAAAAAATTTTGCTTTGAAATTTATCAGGGATATTGGCTTGTAGTATTCTATTCTAGTATACGATTTTATGGATTTGGTTTCAAGATAATGCTGGCCTTGTAAAATGAGTTCGAGAATTTTCACTCCTCTACAATTTTTTGGAAGAGTTTGATAAGAGCAGGTGTTAATTTTCTTTTAAAAGTTGGGTGAAATTTTCCTGTAAAGCCATATGGTCTTGGGATTAACTTTATTTGGTAGCTTTTGACTACTGATTCAATCTTCTTACCAATAATTTGTCTGTTTAGATTTTCTATTTCTTTCTCATTAAGTGTTGGTAAGTAGTATGTTTCTAAAATATTTTCATTTCCTCTAAGTCATCCAGATTATTGGCATATAATTGTTTTGCATAGCCTTTTATGACCTTTTGAATATCTTGGTTTCAGTTATACTGTCTTATTTTTCATTCATAATTTTCTTGATTTGGATCTTACCTCTTTTTTACTTGATTAATCTAGCTAAGGTTTTGTCAACTTTGTTTATTTTTCCAAAGAACCAACTTTTAGTTTGGCTAATCTACTCCATTGCTTTCCCATTCTCTATTTATTTATTTCTGTTCTAAATGTTATTTCCTTTCTTCTATTGGCTTTGGGTTCAGTTTGTTTCTTCTAGTTTCTTAAGGCATAAGATAGGTTGTTTATTTGGGACATTTCTCACTTCCTTGATATCAACTTCCCTCTTAAAATGCTTTTGTCCTAGTATGCCGTGTTTCCAATTTCATTTGTATCTAGAAACATTATGTTTTTATAAATTAAATTAAAAATCTTCTTTCTACATTACCACATAATAGAATTATACCAATTAAGTCATTTGTTAATAATATCAAGTAATGTGTACCTCACTTATGTTGCCTTTATAAAATTGATATACTTATTCTTATAGTCATTCACATTGGTGTTCACAATTAAATAATATTATATGAGGCTGTAACAAATAGCAACCTCAATAAATTTAGTATATATTGCAGGAATTGACTTCACTTTATAAACTTTACTACAAAAGCATTTTTCAAGCTCTGATAACATCAGTAGTGAAAAATACATTAAAAATATAGCAGTACTAGAGATTTGTATCCTATGTGAAATAAGCCAGTAAGAAAAAGACAAATACCATATGGTTTTACTTATATGTGAAACCCAATGAACCAAAAATAAAAAACAGACAAACGAACAAAAAATCCCAAACAAAATAAAACTAATGAACGAAAGAGAAACAGAGGCCTGGATACAAAGGATAAACTGACAGCTGTCAGAGGGGAGGGGGTTTAGGGGACTGGATAAGAAAAGGTAAAGGGATTAGCCAGAGAACACACGGGCATAACCCATAGACACAGACAACAGTGTGGTGATGGCCAGAGGGAACAGGGGCAGGGAACCAAATGAAAGTGGGAGGGGGTGATGGGGACATCTATAATAGTGTAAACTGTAAAAATAAAGTTTAAAAAAGAAAATGATAAAAAGAACGAACATGAATAAAGGACACATGGACAAAGCCAAAGAGGGGTAGGATCAAGGATGGGAGGTGGGGATGGGCGGGGAGGGGGAGCGTGGTGGGGAAAATGGAGACAACTGTACTTGAACAACAATAAAGTAATCAATAGTACCTTTAGACAAATGTTTCCAAGTAATAGAAAAAGAGGAGTGCTTTCCAATATATCCTTGATATTGAAACCCATCAAGTACACAACATGAATAAAAACTCATTCTGGACTCTTTGTGAACATAGATAAAACAAATTTAATTCAAGTGTAATATATGAACTGAATTTTAAAGAAGGCCAGTACAAAATGATTATTGTGGTTTTTAGTAATGCAAGATTGGCTTAACATTTGAAAGAAATAAAGGTAGTTTACCTCATAAACAATATACAGAGAAAACATTTATCATTCCAAATGATGTAAAAATAATAAAAATGTAACATCAATTGATTATAAAAATCTATTAAAAATAGAAATATTATGGGATCACTTTAATATGTGAACAGTATAATGAAAAAACTTTAAAACAAATCTCATACTTAAAGATGAAATATTTAAATATTTCCCCTAAAATAGAGAAGGATACATATAAAACTTTTATTGTTTATATTATCTAACATTGAAAATAAAACCTGAAGCCTGTGGAAATTAGTCAAGAAAAAAAATGATTGCACCAAGGAAAAAGAAATAAAATAACTGTTTAAATAAACTACTCAAAAGAACATGTATGTGCAATGATATAATTAATACAAAAAATTAACATGTAAACCTCAATTGTATTTCTTGTTAAAGCACCAAAAGTCACTTAAGAAAATTTTCGTAAGTATGCCATCTACAAAATCATGACTATGAAATACTCATATTGATATTCCTTTTATACTTCAATATAGGAAAATAAAAATAGTAAAGAAATTAAAGAAAAACAAATACATGGAAGGATAAAGCATGGTGCAGATTGGAAGAGTCAATATTGTAAAATGACTAATCTTTATAAATTACTTAAAGCTTAAGTGCGGTCCCAAACAAAACCCCAAGTGTTTTTAAAAAGCTATATTTAGGTGTAATTTACAAAGCATAAAATTCATGCATTTTGAGTGTACATATCAGTACTTTTAAGTATATTCACAGAGTTTTGTCACTGTCACCACTATCAAAATTTGGAAAGTGTCAGCCCCCAAAGAAGCAGTGGACCAATTAGCAGTCACTTCCTGTTCCCACGTGCCCTCGGCCCTCAGCACCACTCACCCACTTTCTGCCTCCGTGGGTTTGCCTATTCTTGATACTTCATTTAAATTGACTCCACAACATGGGATCTTTTAGAAAAGTTGAATGCCACAAATACAATGTTTAGCACATAACACCAAACACTAAAAGCAATGATATCTGTACTTTTAGATGTGTATATTATTTTTAAATAATTATTTTGGACTTTTTGTCATTATTAGACAATTGATATAATTTATTCAAAGACTAATGCAATCATAATATTATTTCTATTTCATAAAAAATAAAGTTACCAGGCAGAATACAGACTCAAGTCTGTATTCTTTTCAAGCTTTAACTTGAAAGCTTATACTTGCAAATATATATTTTTGAGGATTGACAACTACTTGATGTGAGGCCATATGTGTGCAGCATGGCACAGTTACCATTACCATACAATAAGTCTGCTATCTTGTAATGGGGAAAAATGCATAATTTCATTGTTACATTGTATGAGGGCAGTCCATGAAACAATGACTAGCATTTTCCATGTAGCTGAATAGGAGAATATTTTGCAAATGGGTAGTGATATATCCATATATTATTAGTAAGTGTTAGTTATTAAGAAACTAAGTGCTCATATTTATTATTTCTATCAACACTTCATTAAGTTGGAATGTCATGCTTACAATGCAGCTTAAACAAATGTATTAATAGTACACTTCTGAATTATTCTTTTATATTTTCCTTTTACATAGAACTTAAAAAAAACTTACACTATTGTGAGAGTAGAACCATTTATCGACATCCATGGATGATCACTGTTTCTGTGAAAAACTCCGATCCATGATGGAGGTAATATGAAACTCAGAAACTTCTATCCCAAAATTTTTTAAAAAATTGAATAATCACTATGAAAGTTTGTATCATCTTTTTAAAATGCAAGTAATGAATTGTTTTATAAGATCTTTCATTTTGAGAACAAAACGAGGGTTTTGGATCCTAATCTAACACAAAGATATTTTAAGATTTTTATTAAATATATATTAAAATCACTTTTTATATTGTCAAAAACTTTCACCAATATTTGTATATTTGATTTAAAATTAACTCAAACATGTACATTTCATAGTTTCAATTTTCTTATTAGGTTGTTAGGGAAAATTCTGATTCATGTAATTTAATAATTACCCATGTTGACAAAACAAACTAGCACAGCTTTATGTAAGTTTCCAAATACTTATATAATGCATTTGATGCCATAATAAATCAATGTAGCTTTATTCTGTTTGTCAAAAATCAGGTTTTTAAAATAGGGGTTGTAATAAAGAAAATAAACTAGATAAAATCAAAAAATCTGTTCTTGGGGGCCCTGCACCATTCTGTACCCAGATAAGCCCTGGACTGGTCTGTGTTTTGTTGGTGAAATCCAATGGTCCATGTGTCAGAGACTCATTTCTCTGATAACTACAACCATAAATTCTGAAACTAATGAAAGATAAAAGACAAAGTGAACTCTGAAAGGTGGAAAACAAAAGGACAGAGGTTTAGTACCCCCAAAACAGGAAACAAAAGAGTGACAGGTATCTTATATCCTCACCCAATAGAAGAAAGTGACTGAGGCCTGATGCTTCCCAGTACCCTACCTAACAACAGGAGGAGGCTGACGGAAGCCATATTCCCTCTGCTCTGCAGAGGGAAGGCTGCCCAGCAACTCCAGGCAGGCCTACCAGGTGATCCATCAGGACACCTGCTAACAAAAGCAAGCAGAACAAGTGCCTCTCCTTTCCCTGAGAGAAACCAGGGTCGGTGGGTTGGAGGTGGGACCAGCAAAGGGGATTTTATGACTGAAAGAAATGGACTTAGAAAGGCTCTTCATCCCTGAGGGCATGAAACTCACATCCCCCATGAAAGACAACAGATGGATGGATTTTAAACATTGTATTCACATAATTCAGCAGTGAAAAATTAACAAACGGCAGATAAATGCAATATATATATATATGTATAAAATGCATCGGTGGCACATGGAAATGAAAAGAGATGGGAAGAAAAATGTCTACTGTATGATTTCACTTATATGAGGTTCAAAAACAAGCAAAGAGACGCTGTAATATCAAAGTCAGCCCAGGGGGGTAAGTGGTGAGGGAGGAGAAGCAGTGAGAGAATGAATACTCAGGAGCAGGGCTGTGGAGGACTGCGCACTGCATTTTGTGATCTGATTTGTAATCCCATGGTTCCATTCACTGTCTAACCAATCTGCTCAATTACAATACAGTTAGTGTTCTTGATATAACAAAATTAAATTACAAAGTTACTGTTAGAAATCAAGCATGTATAGAAGCACAGTATTTTATGAAAAGCAAATAGCATTACTGATATGCAATAAAATAAAATATTATAAAGTCAAATGATGGAATGATATACTGACTTTAAATGGCTACAAATATGTACAAACTGTAGACGAATTCTACATATACGTCAACTGATACAAGCCTTTAATAAAATGTAGAAAGTGTGATATCTCACCCTTTCTTCTTCATTTTCTATATCAAGCAGGCTAGAGTTCTTGGAAACACAGGCCATCGAACTCTCAGTCCATGATTTCTCTTCAGCACTAGTGTAATAGCAGTGGTTGGAATATGTAAACCACCCTGGTGGACAACAATCTCGGGGTATGCTGAAGAATGATCATGAATTATTATCCAATAACAAGTTGAAGTTGAAAAATGAAAATTAACCTACATAATTGCACATGTATAAACATATATGTACATAATATATCTATGCATCCTCACAGGCTGGTACATATCAATGCAAAACACACTCATATACATGCAAACAGAAGAGTAACCCACTCACCCCTTAATTTATGTACCCTTACAAAGCAAACACACAACAAAAATATCCACTCTATACATGTCCAAAAGTCAATGAATGAAACTGCGTCTTAAGAAGAGTAAAATTACATATCTCCATCATATTATAATAGTGGGAAGTTTGAGCCAATTGGCAACAGTGGTTATGGTGATTTTAAATGAATATTTTATTATGCAGTTGCATGAGAAAGAACACTCTTCTAAATCATTACTGATGAACATTTATAGCCTATTTTGTAATTCATGATCCCCCCCAAAATGTCTATTATTATTTTTGCCTAGCCTAAGATAGACACAAAATATAAACTGTGCAAGTATCAGAACTTTGAAAATTATGTACCTTTCTGGATCTTTGTTCTCAGGGAAGAATGTTTCTGCTCCAGTATTATAGTGGCTACAAAAATTAAAGTAATTCTTAAAAAATAACCTAAATAAATAATAATACTTTGAAATATGGTATATTGTTTAGGATTAGAATAATCTGGAGTAAAATTTACTTTACCAAGGAAATTTAATAAAGTAATAACTTTTCAGAGGAAACTATTTTAAAAGTCTATAGGGATTTCTACAGAACTCTAAAGAAAGTAATTCTGTGAGCATCTTGATTACCAGTGTATTGAACTGTGTCTGATAGGTTTGCTATGTCTTCATCGTTTATTTGTATTTTTTCTGGAGCTTTGATCTATTCTTTCATTTGGGCCAATTTTTTTTTTTTTGTCTCAGTGCACCTCTTACATAGTAAGGCGCTGAGACTTAGGTATTTGCTAGGGCGGGGCAACCCACTTCACTGTGTTGTGGTGCTGTATGTGGGGGAGGGGACTGTGAGTGCAAACAGTGCTGCTTGCTGTCAGCTCTCTGCTGGCTTTCAGTCACTTCCTCCTCTACCCACAAGCAAATTGGGCCCTTCTGATGCTGATTCCTGGGTGGATGGGTTTGTGTACATTCTAGGGCCCTGTAGGTCTCTCCAACAAACTCTCCTGTGAGGCTGGGAGTTTCTCCTGCAGCCTCAACCCCCACAGATGTTTTCAGTCAGAGGTTTTGAGGCTTTATTTCCCTGCACTGGAACCCTGGGTTGCATGGTCTGTCTCACTCCCTGGTTGTTACTCCTTGCTCATCTGCTTGCCAATATGGGACTGCCCACTCCACCAGCTGCCACCTTGCCATGAGTCCTCTCTGGCTGGCTGCTGTCTCTGCCTCTCCTCCTGATCTGGATGAATGTGTCTTCTTTAACTCCTTGGCTGTCAGACTTCCATACGGTTTGATTTTCTGTCACTGGTTTTTTCTTGTTTTGAAATATATTGTTGTCCTTCTTTTGGTTGTGCAAGGAGGCACAGTGTATCTATCTATGCCTCCATCTTGGCCAGAAGTCTTCTTGTTCTTAAATAAGTCCTTTTAACATTTCCTATAATAATGGCTTGGTGATGATGAACTACTTACTTACCTTGTGTGGGAATCACTTTATCTCTCCTTCCATTCGAAATAATAGCTTTGCTGGATACAATAATGTAGGTCGTAGGTGCTTGCTTTTCATTACTTTGAATACTTCTTGCAAGTCTCTTGCCTGCAAAGTTTCTTTTGAGAAATCAGCTGACTGTCTTTTGGGAACTCCTTCATAGGTAACTTTCTGCTTTAATCTTGCTGCTTTTAAGTCTCTCTTTATCATTAACACTTTATCATTGGACATTTTAATTATTATGTGTTTTGGTGTGGTACTCTTAGAACCTAACTTATTTGGGACTCTCTGTGCTTCCTGGACTTGTATGTCTATTTCCTTCACTAAATTAGGGAAGTTTTTCCTTTTTTTTTCAAGTAAGTTTATAGTTTTCTACTCTTCCTCTTCTCCTTCTGGCATCCCTATGATTTGATGTTGGCATATTTAGAGATTTCCCTAAAGTTTCTTATATTATCCTTGTTTTTTTGAATTCTTGTTTCTTCTTTCTGTTCTAGTTGAACGCTTCTTTCTTCCTTATCTTCCAAATTGTTGATCTGAATTCAAGCTTCCTTCACTTCACTGTTGGTTCCCTATAGATTTTTCTGTATTTCACTTAGTGTAGCCTTCATTTCTTTCTTTATGTTGTTGCTTTACTCAGTGAGTCTTTGAGTATCCTATAACCTATGTTCTGAACTCTGTATCTGGTAGGTTGGCTATCTCCAATTTGTTTAGTTCTTTTTCTGGGGTGCTGTATTGTTCTTCAATTTGGGCCATATTTCTTTGTCTCCTCAGTTTGGCA
>PVKM010016231.1:5678-27143 GCA_004027735.1 Carollia perspicillata
TTTTTTTTTACTTATTTTGTAGAGAGAGGGGAAGGGAGTGAGAAAGAGAAGGAAACATCTATGTGTGCTTGCCTTTCACGTGGCCCCTTCTGGGGGCCTGGCCCGCAACCCAGGCTTGTGCCCTGACTGCAAATCAAACCCTTTGATTTGCAGGCCAACACTCGGATCCAGTGAGCCACACCAGCCAGGTGGTGAGTTGTCTTCTTTAAAGGAAGCAGCCAGGAAAACCAATGAGATGGGTGGGATGTTGAAAATTGTAGCTATCATTCCTGCCCAAAGTGGCAGCCAGGCAGGTGTGTGGTACCAAGATGCTCAGTTCTTCCAGTTTTTGAAGAGAAGCCAGAAAGGCAGGTATTTATGGGAAAATTTCCACTTTTCAAACTTCTGCAAGTAATGGAAAATACTCAAAAATGTGTGGCCCAGGTCCTGGTGGGGTAGCTCAATTGGTTAGACTGTCATACCAGTGTGCCAAGTTTGCAGGTTCAGTCCACAGTCAGGGCACATACAAAAATCAACCAGTGAATGCATAAATAAGTGGAACAACAAATCAATCAATCTCTTTCAATCAATCAATCAATCTCTCAAAAAAAAAGAAAAATCAATAAATTAAAAAAAAACAAACTGGTGGCCCAAATAAAACACATTATCAGGCCAGAAGTGACCACCTAGGGGTTGCCAGTTCCCAGACTCTTTCATTACGCAGGTGTCACTTCAGTGGAAGTGGCAGGAGATGATCAGGAAAGGCTGGCAGGAGCCTTATTGCAATATATAGAATGTGATCAGAAGTTTCAGTTGGAGGTGACACACGTGATTGGCAGGTAGGTGGAGAACTGCCGTTTGAAAGAGAAAATACTGGAGGCAGAGTGATCAGCTGGGAGCTGTTGCAGTGTCTTGGCAAAAGATGCACAGGGTCTAAAACAGAGACAGGTAGGTGTGGAGGTCACAGATTTGAGAGATGCTTAGAAAGAAAGTATGTAAGATGTGGTGATTAACTGGATATTCTGAGTTAAAGAGAAGAGGTATCAAGACTGCACCTAAAGTGGTCGGTGTGGGTTACCAGGACTATCAGAGTGTACAAAGTGAATTAGAAAACTCACTTGGAGGGACTTTTGAAGCTGGAAACAGAACCAGAATGAAAATTGCCTCTCTTTTGGATATATTGATTTGGATTGGATCAATATTGATCCAATTGATTGGATATATTCAGGTGCCCTGGGAAATCAAAAATTTTATATCAAGTAGGTGATACAGTAAACGAATGTAAAGTTTCAGTAGTAGGTACTAGGTTTTCATTTGGGAGTCATGTATAAACAAGTTGGTCATTAAAACTATGGTGAGCATGAAAAGCAAGAAGAAAGGAAGCCTAAGAAAGAAGGAGCAGTGACACAGGAGTAAAACATGGTTTGGAAGTGGTCAGCAGCATCACTTAAAACAGGATCCCGTGTTGAACAAAAAGTGAGCTCAAGGGAAACAGCAGAGGGTAGGTGAGGGCATGGGTATGGAAGGAAGACTGATAGGTGAAAAGGGTAGGTAATGAGAATAATTGCTAACATTAATGAATGAAAGAGAATAATTGCTAACATTAATAAATGCTTCCTAGTAAAAGGCATTGTTCTAAATACTTTTATTAGTTTGCTTAATCTTCAAAATGACTCATGATCCCAGTTTTACAGAGGGCAAACTGAGGCAGGGGTTAAGTAACTTCCCCACTGATCCCAGGCAGTTGGACTTCTTTATGCCTAACACACACACACCTCCTTTATAATAATCATTGATTCCTCCGTTAGGGACTGAAAATGCAGGGAAGGAGAAAGGGCTAGGCTGACCTAACTGTGTAAGGATTTTTTTGTCAGAGCTATGTGAATGAAGTAGTGCTGCCTTGGTGACAAAATTTGGGGACGATAAGAGTTTAAGATGACACAGTGATTTGTTTTCAGTTCTTTCCTGGGTACAATGAAGTCTGAAGAAATGTGCACACTTTCCACATTCAAGTGAGAAGGGGGTGCTGCCATTCCCAGGAATGAGAGCAGGAGAGGATGGGGTCAGTGGCTTCCGGGCCTCTCACACGTCCACCAGAGGCTCTGAGGGGATGAATGCAGAGGAAGGACATGCAGATGCAGACTGCTGCTTGCTGAGAGTGTGCTGCTCCCTGACTCAAATAGCAGAGGGAGTTACAGGGAAACAAACCTAGTGAGACAGTTTTTCCTACTCTTATTAATTAAAATGTCCCATTTACATTTCTATCTCCTCTTCTGTTCCCAATAGTTCCAAAGCACAATGCAACCTATCTCAGACTCAGGGACACCCATCGTGTCATTACGCAACTCTGACTTTTCTCTTTAACTCTTGTCTTTTTGAAAAAAAAAATTTTAGAGGACTTTTTTTTTAAAGAATTAAAGTGAGCTCTGGCCGGTGTGGCTCAGTTGGTCAGAGCATTGTCCCATAGATCAAAAAGGTTGTGGGTTTGATGTTCCATCAGGACATGTACCCAGGTTGTAGGTTTGATCCTTGGTTGGGGCATGTATGTGAAGGCAACCAAGTCAGTGTTTCTCTCTCACATCAATGTCTCTCTCTCTCTCTCTCTTCCCCTCCCTTCCATCCTTCCCTTCCTTTCTCTCTAAAAGCAATGAAAAACTGTCCTCAGGTGAGAATAAAAAAATTTAAAGAATTAAAATGAATTATGCTTATATTAAAATCTCAAGCCATAATAAAAGATCAAAGAAAAATACCACAAATCACATCAACCTTCATACCTGTAAATATCTGGTGAACATTATTTCAGACATTTTTCTGTACATATATAGTGATAAGAAGACAGTCTAGAGGGAGGAATAAATAAAAATACACAGAAATTATGAAGGGACTACAGCATCCACTGCTGTATTTGCCACCTCTAGAACAGCGTCTGGCTCATGGTAGGTGCTCTGTACATTGTTGGCAAAATTAGATTTGTTGCCTCATTGCATTAAGACAGACCACACCCCATGGGGGACCTCACCACACAAAAAGTTATTGTAGGGTTTGGGATAAGAGTGGAATTTTGGTGAATATTATATAAGGCAGAGTATTGGTAGGCTCAAAGCAAAGTAGGGCTGTGTGTAAAAAGGTCAGCATCGGGCGTTCACTGCAAAGTAGACCCAGGATCCTGCTTCTGTGGACACTACAAAGTAAAGAGCTATGCGGACTATTGTGTCCAGAAACCCCCATCTCTCTCTCTCTCTTTCTCTCTTCCCCTCCCTTCCATCCTTCCCTTCCTTTCTCTCTAAAAGCAATGAAAAACTATCCTCAGGTGAGAATAAAAAAACTTAAAGAATTAAAATGAAGTATGCTTATATTAAAATCTCAAGCCATAATAAAAGATCAAAGAAAAAAGCCACAAATCACATCAACCTTCATACCTGAGTGTAAACTGAAGCTGTGGAAGGAGTCAGGAAATAAAGAGGCAAACTGGAGGGATATTTAGAAGGCAAAATCAACAGAACTTGCTGACATTGGACATGGAATGAAGGAAAACAGTGAGATGAAATTTCACTCCTCACTTTAAGGCTCCTGTGAGGCTAGAAGACCATGACCGTAGTTGATGTGAAATACTCCTATGTGTAAACAGCAGTTGGATTAGGGAAGCAGGAGAGGGAAGGGACAGGATGATCCTCTCAGTTCTTGTCTTGTTGGATTTCTGGTTGCTGAGGGAACTTTACAGTATAAATCCACAGTAAGGAGGAGGAGGTGTGAATATGGAGACACTAGAAGCAGGGGTCAGAAATACAGGCATAGATATAGACAGACGCCCAGGAGTCATTCACATTGCGTAGGTGGGGGTGGCCTGCAAAGTGAGAAGAATGCTGGGTCAGGAAAAGAACCTCAGAAAGGTTTCCCTACAGTTTCAAGGCCAGCAGGCGGAGCCCAAAGTAAGGCCAGAAACGGACAGGAGAACTGCCAGGACAGAGAAGCTGGGGAGAGGTCCAAGGAAAAGCGAGTGGTCAGCTATATCACGTGCAGTAAACGGACTCAAGAAGGAAAGAACTAAAGTTGGTTTTCACAACTGCAGGTGGATGGCGACCTTGGCCAGGATACCTACAGAGAAGTGAGTGCAGCAGAAGACTGACTTCCACATGTTCAGCCATTAATAATAAGAAAGGTGTGGAAATACCTCACTTACAATAAGTGAGGGGAGGAGACAGGGCAATGACTGCTGTGGGAATCGGAGTCAAAGGATGATTTTTAGCAAGAAGATTTCCCAGTGATTCACTTTTCCAACCAGTTAGAGTCAGGACCTGATGAAATTCATTAAAAATATTTTAACTGTATAAATATTTTATATTCTTTTTCGGTATTCACTTCAACAGTCCATCTCAATAACTCCTTCCTACCCCCTCCCTAACAACATACACACACACAGAGCAATAGAAACTTGATTCTGTTATATTGACCATGCAGACCCCTTTTAGGAAAAACTCCTACTGGGACTGTATCCCGGAGGTGTGGCTCTGGGACCGCACCCAAGGCAGTGGGAAGGATCAGATGAACCTTCAGCTCTGAGGGAAGGACTCAGTCGCCCATGTATTTAGTTGGATCGTATAAAAGAAATCCTTCTAGGATAAACATTTAGGAAAGAATGAAGTTTTTAAAAGGCAGAACGAATAACAAATTTTATTTTATTTCCTGCACAGGCAGCAACACTGAACTATGAAGACAGCCAAACCGCTCAGGCCAGCAACACCAGAGGGAAGCCGATGGGCCACATGCGCTCCCATCTCCATCAGGTCACGGCCCCACTTTTGGATTTCAACCTCTGTGGAAAGTGCAGGCTTCCAGGAGTTCTGTAGGGGCAGAGAAGAAAGGTAGGAGAGTCAATAGCTACCTATGCTTATTGTCTGTTGAGTGAATGAATAGCTAGTTTTGAATACAAAAGCATTCAGACCATAGCCATGCTCTTCTGATGTCTGGACCAGTCCTTCTCCCAGTGGCCTCCTCCACTTGCTGGCACGGCGCTGTGCCTATTGTAGGTGGTGCCCCATGCCAAGGATGGTGACACGATTTCCCTGCTCTACATCATCCCCCACCTTGTGTCTTACAGGCAGAGCTCCACACATGAGCCCCTGTGACTGGAAGGAACCTGAAGGGACTGTTATTTCTGACCTCTTTAGGGAGGTGAGGAATTACCATAGCAAGAGGCACTAGGCACTTTGCACGTGCCAGTTTCTGTACTAGGGGCTGAAGATGGAGCAGAGAACAGTGGAGCTGGACTTTCTCCCCTCTTAGAGGGTATCGCTTAAATAAATATAGTCTCGGTGCTCTCAGCAGTGGCCACGGGCAAGCATGTCCCTCACATCAGAAGTATGTGGAGCAGCTGTTAAAATGCAGAAACCCTGCCTGTGGCACAGACTTGCTGAGTCAGTATTTTAAGGACCATGGCTCACTGATGTGCACACAAAAGTTGACACACATTCACCCTATAACCATGTTATTCACCCACATCTTCCAAATGATTTCAAGTGACTAAATGAGGTCCAACATAGATAGAGTGCAAAGATGTGTTTTATTGTATTTTAATTCTGAGAAAACTGGTGTTCCAGATGAATACTATGTATGACTTTATAGTTACCAGAACTTGTTGTTCAAGCTCTCAAGAGTAATGCTGTGTTAAAGATCTTTCTACAATGATGGAAATGCTACCTTTGCCCACCTATATGGAGTCACACGTAGTTGAACATTTGAATTGTGGCTATTGTGACTGAGAAACTAAATTTTTCTCTTTTTTTCATTTTAATTAATTTAAATTTAAATAGCCATTGTGGCTAGGGGCTACCTATGTATTGCAGAATGCAACTCTGAATTTAGAAAGGATTTTAGTGCATAACAACGGGCATGGGCACATAAACCTCTTACTTTGGAATTCTGCATATCCAGGCAGTTCACTACTTCAGTGCTCGTGGCCTCCTTGCCATCTGCCCATATAAGTGGACTTCCATATGTTCTGGGATTATATTGTTCCGTCATTAATTCATCTTGTCCATTAGTCACCTCCTGGGGACCATAGCCCACTTCTCATTTTGTACCCACCACCCAGAGCCCTGCCTGTATTGGCTTTGTAGCTTCCCCCATGCTGTTCCTCCTACTCACTCGAAGTCGAGCATTGTTTCAGGTTAGCCACAGCCGTGACATACTCTGCTCCTAAGTATGATTCATACGTTGTTCTGTCTTGAAGTTTAGCCAGACATTTTGTATCATCCCTGAAGAGAAGGTCCTTGGTTTTAGATCGGAACATACAAAAGTCATCCAAGCAGGCAGTTCCATTTTTTCCAAAGGTGGCCTGTCAAATGAACAGAAAGTGCATGAGGACCTGGGGTAGTGAGCTGCTAGGAACACATGGATGAGATGGAGGAGGCTGGAAGCTGGGAAACAGCTTTGCAAAGAAAGGGAGGTTACAGAGGATGCCCCAGGGTCTCTGCCCCTCCCTCACCTGATGTTCATCCTTTTTTGGCCCTGGCTCCATGCTTTCATGAAGGACTGTTTGCTCTGTGAAGTCCCTCCCACCCAGCCACTCACTCCTGCTTTCTCTGCTCCCTCTACTTCCTTGGCCAGGGCCTTCGGGGCTGCTTCCAGGAAATGAAAGGACAGAAACTTACTCCCTCCCAAGTGTTATTGTCAGAGAAGGTATTCAATGTGAGCCACTCAATGAGGAGTGGTACAGGTGGTTGTTGCAAGTTCATGTTTGACTACATCTTTGATTCTATCTTGGGCAAAAGCCTTGATCACTGCAGGCTTCCTAAGGTTATAAGTGAAATGATGATTACAAAAAGTTTAGCACTCCACCTAGCACCTAGGATGTCTTCATTGAAGCTGAATTATTATTATCATTTACCTTAAAAGGACTCACAGAGATTATGCTATCTTAATTTTTAAAAAGAAAACTAATGGTGAATCAATAGGCAGGAAGCTGTCGTTGAGGGGAAGGTGGTCATGTGAGCTGAGGAGCCTTTTAGATTAGAATACTTAGATAGCCCCTTTCCCCACCAAGGCTGGCTCTGTGAAGGCAGGGGTCTTGGGTTGTCTGGATATGGAAGTGATTCTCAGTCTGTCTAAGCAAGGGAAACATTTCATGCAGGTTTTCATTTCGTGACCTGTGTCAAAGAGGTCTGGGAAACAGAATCAGTCTCCTTCATTAAAAAAAAAAAAAGTAGATATGCAGAAAATGAAGGTACCACAGAGCAAGGTTAAGGGCAAGCAAGAAGGCAGACCTGAGGACATGCAGATCAGATGGGTGATTATCTCCAGTGACCAGGAAAGCCAGGCCTTGGAGATCCAGTTCCACGGTCCATACCCTCCCAATTCTAGTTTCCAGAAAGAGAATGCTGGAATGTGGGTTGCATTTAGCTGTGAGTTCCCGCCAAATAATCACCCAGAAAGAGAGGGTGGGAGGCCCTGGCTGGTTCATACCTGTTGGTCAAGTAATATCTGGCGAACACAAGCTGCCTTATCTTCCCTTGAGACAACACCATGATTTGGGGATCGGGCTAGGTGGCAATTCTCAGCCTCGGTCACAGCCTTCCTGGTGCCATCAGTGCACAGCAGCTTAAAGTCATCCTGACTTAGATTCTTAGCCCAGGCATCAGGGTTATTTCCTGGAGATAGAGAAGGCAGGTCAGCCACAGCTCTCCAGGGGGTATGACGGACCCATTGGTGTGTGGAGGGCCTGGGCCCAGTGGCCAGCAGAAGTACACACAATGAGGTTACAGTGATGTGAAGAGGAAGAGAGTTAGCAGGAATTCCTAGTGACCACCCTTTCCAGCCTGCCCCACCCAGCCAGGGAAGAGTGGACTATATTCTGTGGACGCTGTTCAAAAAGTTCTTTATGTCTACTAAAATCTAAAGCATCTGGACCTCTTACTCAAGTGTAGAAAGAACACAACCCTCAACTAGTTGACAATCTCTGTGCTCTATCTTGTTGCACCAACCAGCAAAAGAACTTTGCCAGAAGTGTTTTCAGAAACTGCAGCAGTGTTTTAAGTCCGACTCACTCATACTGGCTCTACGTGAAAATACGCACAGTCCTCTGTGCACACAGGTCCATATCCTGTCCTCAGTCCTTTGCTTCATCTTCTCTGGGTCCTCTCTAGAAAAGAAAACTCACCCATTCTTAGGATTTTGGCTTTTCTTCCAGAGGCAAACATCAAATATGTTTCCCCAGTTTATACTTCTCTCCAAAAATGCAGTGTTGCAATATTTTTCCTAATTTAATTTCCAGTTCGTTTTCTTCGTTTAACTGAACAACTAATACATGAGTTCACCAGTATAAAATTTTATATTACTTATATATAAAGTTAAAATACCCGTTTCCTACACTCCCAAATGTACACTTTTAGTTTTAATAGAAAACTCCAAATTTCCTGCCTCTCCCTGCCTAGTACCTGCACACCCCTTCACTCGCCTTCTAACATTTCTCCTTTCCTTTTTTACCAGTCCCTCCAACTCAACACCTTCAAATAAAACCCATCATCATTCTCTCCAAACCCACCTATTCTACATGTAATTTAAGCATTTCTGTAATACTATGTTCCCAGCTCTCTGCAAGACACAGTGTTATTAGAGAGGGGAAAATAGCACACATGCCAAAAGCAAAAATTCAGGGCACAGATAAAAACATTTTCTACTTTGTGGAACACACTCTAAATGCTGTGTGAGCTCAGAACCAACAGAGTGAGCACATTAATTAGGGGAAGCTAGCTGGAGGAGGCGAGCTTTTAGGTGTGTCTTGTAACGTGTAGGATTAAGAGGAGGAGAAAGGAATGCTTCTCAAGAGATGAGGGAGGGCACTGGGAAGACTCAGAGTCAGGCACAAACCTGGTGCTTCCGATGGGTGAAAGGAGAATGGCCCTACTGGGACAGAGTCTTGGGCATTGGAGCTAAACCAGTGAGGCACACCCAGGCACTACAGGCCTTGAATATGGGAGGGAGTGTGGCACATGGCAAGAGGAAAAGTGGGTCTACGAGGATTTATGAATGGAAGTCAATGTTAATGTATGAGCCAGAGCCTGGAACAGGACAGGTAAGAATAATGAGACAGGAGGAGCTTCAGTCTGGGTTAGGAGGGTAGCAGTGGGCATCCAGAAGTGCACGATAAAACTTACTCTTTCCAGTAACAGTAATCCTTGATTTTGTACAAAAGTAATTTGTAAAATGCTACATAGTTTAAGGAAGAACATTATGAAGCACTTATAATCCCATAGCAGCCATTTTACCTTCATTTGTTTAGTCAGGATGGACTCGTGTTCTTATTTCTTTCAAGACTGGTGCATTTCTTTTGGTATTTTTTCAACATACACACATATAATATGCAGACGTATCTAAATAATTAGATCATACAGTCTACATGCTTTTGTATCCTGATTCTTCTATATCACAACATACTAAAGAATTAATAAAGACACATTTCAAAGAAAAAAAACATGCTGACTGAGGAACTGATCTAGGCTTGACTGACAGGGCACGTGTGAAGTCTTCACCAGGGACAGAGGCCGTGGGAAGAGGACTGGATTTTGAGACAATGCAAGGAGCTCGGATTTATACAGGCTGAGGTTGCTGTGCCAGGGTACTCTGCACACAAAAATTACCACGTGGCAAACAGAGATCCTGGGATGCTTTCAGATGGTAGGTTAGGCCTCCTCTCTAAATTCCCCTCAGTGGGTCTGGCTTTTAGGGCCACTGCAAACAGTGGGGAGTTAGAGCCTAGAAAGGGAAGCCCTACTCAGAAGAATACAAGAAGAAATCAAGAAGTGACAAAGAACCAGTCTTAGGTAACACTCAACAGCAGGAAAAAAGGATCTCCCTTAAAGAAAAAGGCAAAAATAATAGGAGGAAAGAAAGAAAAGTTAGCCAAACGAATATTCCTTCAAGTAAGAACTTAGCAACTCCTATGTGCCACATACTGTAGCTGATGTTGAGATATAAAAGGAGGAAGAAAGAGCTCAAAGATTTCCTATGGCCACAGTTTATTACAGAACATGATAAATTCAACAGCACTAGCAATATGGATAAGGGATTCTGTCGTCAACGTCCATGTGCCATCAGGGAAGGCTTCTTGGACGCGTTGGTGCCACATTAGTTCGTTCTAGATGAGTTGCAGGCAAGATTTGAGGTTGTGTGAAGGGGCATGGGCAGAGGAAGGAGGTAACAGCTGCGTGGACTGTAGTGCGTTCAATAAGCAGTGATACAGAGCGGGCAGATGAAGCACTCATCATTCTTACCAACTTTTTAAAATTCCTGTTTTGTTTTTTAATGTCATAGCCATCCAGTATTCACCCACTAGTTTTAGTATCCAATAATGATTCTTGACTGAAGAAATGATTACTATATTGGGTGCCAAGTGATAGCTTTTTTTAACTCTACAATTATTTCTACATTTATTAGTTAGCATTGTACAATAAGGAAGATCTTTTTACCTTCATTTATTTAATTACGTTGGACTCATGTATTCTTATTTTATCCAATAGGTTATCTTTTGTATTATTATTATTATTATTTCTTCCAAATTGGCCAGATTTGGAAGAAATCCCAGATTGGCCAGTGGGAGGTCCTTCAAAATGTTTCCTGTGTGCTTCCTTATGTCCATGACTCTGAGCACTTCACTGTGATGTAACAAGCTCACCTTATATTTATCTCGCTCAGCTCTAGAATCGACTACGGTTGTAGGGGCCCTGGTTCCTTTTATTGGAGGCAGTTTTAGATCCAAGATCTTGGTACTCATTGCTACTGATGTGCCACTGTCTCTAGGTTTTTTTCAGTGAACATAGAATATGTTGGAATATATATTGGACCTGGAAATATGGAAATAATTATAAGGCGTCTTTTAGCAGTGATTCAGAAAATTTGAATATGGACTGTGGCTGTGATGAGTATTAAATCCATGTTAATATAAATATTCTGATCTGGATCATTGTAATGCAAGTATATAAGAGAATATCCTTGTTCTTAAGAAATGTGCCCTGCAGTATTTAGGGGACAGGCAACATAATGCCTTCACCCATGGTAGGGTTCCTGGGAGAGAATTTAGGGCCAAGTGGAACCTCACAGTCCTTACCATTCTGCTTACCCATGTGAAAACTTCTCTCTTCACTGAATAGAAAGGTTGAGAATCAGAGCTATGGAGCCCAACAGAGTCCATAACACTTCCACCCAGCATCCTGAGCACAAGGGAACCCAGCAACCCCAATTTTTAGGGGCGGAGGAGCATGTGAACGTACCCTCAGTGTTCTGTATGACAGTCTGGTCTTTCACAAAGGCCACATCTCCACTCTCAACCAGACACCTACAGAGGGCCAGGTAGGAAGGAAGAAGAGAGGAAGTCAGCAAGATACATCTGTCATTCAGGAGGGCCACTTTACAAATCCAGGGCTGGCCATCTGATACCAGCAATTGTGACTCCCCTTCTATCATTAATCTATTATTACCAATAATAGATCTATCACTAATCTTACATATATTACTAATGTAAGTAGTAACAAAAAAGAAAACGAAACCTTTGATTTGGTTTGTAGTTACACCGGGTATATAAAACTCATTTTCACTGGGGGCTACATTAGCCTTTCAGTTGCCTTCAAAGGGACAAATGTGATTTTAGGACTGTATAAATGTAACTACTCCTTAATAGTTAAGCGAGAGCTCAGCTCTGCCACCGGGTAGAAACAAGGTGCCAGGTTGGACAAAACAAGGTGGGGGCTGGATTCAGCCCATGGGCCTTGTGTTTGTCACCTGTGAGTTATACAGTCTTGGTTCTACACACTAAATCTTAAATTCTGGAATAATTTCTCCAGCAGAGAGGGCTACATCATTTTCCTAGTATTAAAACAGGTATTAGAGAGTAGTTTTCCAGTGCGGGATAACCTTTGTTTTTTTTCCTTTACTACTGAGAAGTTCAGTTACAATACTACCATCACTGTGCAAGTTGATGGATTCATGAACTACTAAGTAACACAGGCCTGAATGAGAAAGGATAGTGAAAAAGTATAAGGTCATAAGGTGCACAGGTGTCTCTATAAAAATGATACACATTTCATGGAATAGAGATGTAGTTGGGAATGTAGAAATCATGAGCTTTACTTTTGTATATTTCCAGGTGAGTATGGTTGCAGGTTCCCCAAAGATGCATGAAGAACACAAGCCAGGCCCTCGCCCCCTGTATTCAGCTGTGTTAGGGTCCCCACACACTGGCACTTGTAACATTTTGAACCACATCACTCTTTGTTGTAGGGTGCTGCCATATGCATGCAGGATGTTTAGCAGCCTCTACCAACTAGATGTCAGAAGCAACACCCCCAGCCCGTTCTAGCCCTATTTGATAATCAAAAACATCTCCAGACACTGCCAAATGTCCCCAGAAGGCAAACTGCCCTCTCTTGAGAACTTCTAGTTTGCATCTAGTTTGCACCTGCCAGTCTTTGCTGTCTATGACAGCCAGGTCTGCAGACTCTGTGAAAGGCTTCTCCATAGGGTTGCTGAATGTGGCAACCTGATACATGCAGGACCAGCAGACTAGAAACATAAAAAACTCTCCTGAGTTCCTAAAAAGGAAACTTTTGAGAGCTGGGGGTGTTATTATGTTCACATCAGTGTTATAAGACTTACCTGAAAGCCCCTGTATAACCATAGTATCTCTCATTGCTGTTGGCTTGACACTCCTTTCCTGGAACACTTTCTGAGCCAATACAAAGAGCACAGAGACTGGAAGTTGGCTCATACCCAGGAGCACAGCCTTGACTGAAATATTTATCTGTGCAGAAGGACAAGGGGAAGTCAGCTTTTCCTAATCAAGTCGATATGAATGGCCTTCATCTGACACATAAAAGGTGTGTATGGCCCAAAACAGGTAGAGACTGCCAAGACCTTAAAGAGACCTGAGGATCCCACACACATATTGCCTAGAAAGCCCTATAGTGGGATTATGGCTATTGACCCAATAGCCATTTCCCCTTGTTCCTTAGTAACAGAGTTCTAGTTTTTAAATTTTTTTTCTCCATTGATTATTTTATTTATATATAATTGACATTTAACATTATTATCAGTTTCAGGTGTACAACATAATGACTGTGAATATATTGTGAAATGATCGCCATAATAAATCTAGTTAACATCTGTCACCCTACATACTTATAAATTCTTTTTCTTTTGATGAGAAATGTAAGATTTCTCTTAGCAACTTTTAAATATGCAACACAGCATTACTAACTTTACTGACCATGCTGCACATCACCCCATGACTTATTTGTTTTATAACTGGAAATTTGTACCTTTTAATCCCCTTTACCCATGTTGTCCAAACCCCACCCCTGGCCCCTGGCAACCAGCATGTCTTTTGTGTATCTAATAACTCAGTTTGGTTTCTTTTTCTTTTTTTTTAGATTCTACATTATAAATGAGATTATACGGTATTTGTCTTTCTCTGTCTGACTTGTTTCACTTACTACAGTGCCCTTGAGGCCAATCCATGTTGTAGCAAATGGCAAGATTTCCTTATTTTTTATGGCTGAATAATATTCCAGTGTGTGTATGTGCATGTGTGTATCCTACATTTTCCTTATCCATTCATCTATCAATAGACAGTGTTGTTTCCATGTCTTGGCTATTGTAAATAACACTGCAGTGAACATGGGAGTGCATATATCTTTCTGAGTTAGGGTTTTTGCTTGTTTCGGATAATAGCCTATAGTGGAATTGCCGGATCCTATGGTAATTCTATTTTTAATTTTTCAATAAGATCTGGTTTTATTTGGGCAGAAACATGCCCAAATAAAACATGATACTTTCAGCTTCTTTTACTGCCAAGTGAACTATGTGCCTAAATTCTGAGCAGTGAGAAGTTAATTGAAGTAGTTGGGTTAGATTTCCTGAATGGCTTCTTTAAGAAGTTAACAGTAGGTGGCATACACTTTAAGTTGCCCTTACTCCTTGCTCCTTGAGGCTTCCTGGATTATGGATGTGATGGCAATTATGGGTGACCTTGGAGATGGAGGACTCATGCTCAGAACCATGAAGCAGAAAAGGGGAAGGAGCCTGGGTCTCTAATGATTATATCAGTGTGGACTGTTCACCTCTCCTCTTTTTTAGTAGAGAGAAAGGTAAGCCATTATGTGCAACCAAAAAGAACCATTCCGATTCATCTCCCCAGCCCTGCTATCCCTCTCAGGTATTTTCTTGAGGTCCTCTTTAACCAAATTTTAACTACTACAGATCCAGGGCCACAGCAGCATTTTGTATCATACCACTCTCTTTCTATTATACCTCTTTCTGCCCTGTCCTGACTACAGTGACCTCCTGGGATTCACTCACCGAATTCACAGTGGTTGATCCTGTTGTAGAGTAGGCCCATGGGGATGTTCCAGCCAGCAGTTCTGTCTACTGCAGTGTGACAGGACTTCTTGCCTTTTAGAGAGTTCCAGGTGAGGTCATCTGGTGCTGATGACTTAACCACAGCCACAGCAAAATACCCTACCAGAAAGAGACCAAAAAAAGATGTATTAACACCTCTAGGCCCTCCAGAGTGTCTCTCTGCAGTCAAAGCCTGCCATATCCCTTTGGAAGCAAAATTATTCTGAATCATTCCCACTGTCTTTGAAAGGGTCCTTCCCAATAATGAATAAGGTGAAGTCCAAGTCACCCTGTCAGATGGAGATTAATCTGAACTGAAAAATTCAAAAGAGTAAGAATATATTATCATCAGAGCAATGGCTGATATATGACCCTTCCCAAAGGCACAAAGCTACTGAAATTATAAATGAGCAACTCATCCTCCACTGTAGAATATCAGAGGAATGCATACAGAAGAGTACATGTAACTCCAACATTTTATACACTAACAATTTTAGCAAAGAGTAGCACATGAATAATAACTGCAGGGAATATTCTGGCCAGATATTTTGTGATAAGGAAAATACAGGTTTGCACCAAAATCAGTATGTGAAGTGAAAACTGTCAAAAATCAGCTGCCATCTTTAGCAGCAGGTAGTTGCTGATCCTTTAACTTGGGAACAGAACATGAACCCAAGATGTCACTTTCTAATTTAACTCAATAAATTGTTTACAACAAAAAACAGAGAAGTTATATTATCCATGGAATAAGAATAGGCTTTTCTATGTTCTGCTAATGAGCTTGGCCCCTTGAGTAACAGAAAAAGGCTTGGAGGGTATAATCAGAGGAAGTCACAGGACAGACTTGCACTACCTGGGAAATAACCTGGAGAGGCCTGAGCATAGGGGTTCTGGGACCCAGTGCCCACTGTGGTGTAAGACTTCCTGACTTGCTCACACCCCCTCTCTCCAGATCCACCTCAGCCAGACCTCTGGGTGACAGCCAGGTTGGCCTGGCTTCTGAGCCCAGCCCTGGCTGGAAGACTGGGTAATTTTATACTCCTAGACATCTGTCTGTGTGAGCCAATCTCCTCATCCCTGCCGGCCACAAATATGCAAGGCTCCTCACTGGTGCTAACTCTCATCTGACACTGTGCAGGCCTAATGTAATGCAAGGCAGTTGGGAGCAGTGAGGAGGGTGTGGATTTGCTTACTGGATACAGGAGCCTAGACAGCTTGTAAGCTCTCTCAGCTGCTGGTCCTCTAATGCATTGACAAGACCCACCTTACAGGATTAAATGGGAAATCTTTTGTGCAGGTCATGGCAAGTGTAAAAGAGTAACCATCAGTACCAATTACTATCCATGATTCTTTTGCATTCTAAAAATTGATCTCTTTCATTGCCTTCTACTTTTGATTTTAATTTAAACTTGCCTTCCCCTTTTCCAAAATCAATGGAATTTATCTTAAACTCATAAGATTGCCAATCCCAATTTACCTTTTTCTGGTGTTTTCTCACAATCCTTGTCATAAGTTTCTGGAGAAGAGAAAATTAAGAAGTCATTAAATATTCATTTGTAGATTGAAAATCATGCCTTTCTCATGTTGTAAATTAAAATAAAAAGAGCCAGGAAAACTACATATCACAAATTCCCCAAAAGCCCAGCCTCTCTTGACTGTGGAAGCCTCTCTTAACTCACTGGCCTATGGAATACAGCCCAAAATTATGAATTTCAAGTTTCCTGCTCTGTCTGTTCTGGGGTCATTCACAGCTGTCCCCGCCTGCTATACTTGAATCCCTGCATCAGGGTGATAGGAGAAGTGTGAGTCTTGCAAGCGAGAAGACCTTCCAGAAATCCCAAGTAAAATCCCAGCTGCCCTCTGCACTGGAGTCTCTTTTAGCTTGAACTTCACAGTGCAAAGCCTGCATTTCCCCTGGTGGACAGTACGATAGAAGATCTATCCTTCAGGATAACTGTGGGGATTAGAGATGAGGGAGCCCAGAACCTGGGAGATAGGAGGTGCTCAGTAAGCAAGAGCTTTATGACCGATGTGCTGTGGATCAGGGTATGATTTTTCCCATCTCCTTTTTTCATGGCCTAGAGGAAATAAAACACTGATGGGCATCTCCCCTACTTACTGTAGTTCTCTGCCAGGACAGGCACCAGACCACACTTGCCCGCTATGTAGATGAACCCTCCATCCAAGCTCATGGCATCAGCTTCTCCTTTCTGCAAAGACACAACACAACACAACAGGTGAAAAGAGGCCATCTACCGTCCCATCTGCTCTTCCAGGTGTTTCCTTGAAGCAGCCTTCCCAGCATAGGTCACGAATGACCCAGGAGACAGCCATTGCTAGTTCTAGATCTCCAAAGGATCAGCCAGGTACACCCAGCACAGAAAATAAAATGTACTGTCATTTTCACCCAAACCATCATGAACGGATGATCAATTCTGGGTGCCTTTCTTAGCTTCTTCAAGGAGCAAAGACTCACATTCAGTCTGCCTGTTCTTTAATGGGACACACTGTCTCAGAGACATTCTCACAACAACCTTCTGATACCAAGAATTCTCCTTTGTAACACAGATGAGTGGAGCCCAGCCCCAAGGAGCCCATCAGATCCATAAGCTCAAAAGTACTGATGCTCAGCCCTGGCTGGTGTAGCTCAGTGGGTTGAGCGCGGGCCTGCAAACCAAAGGATCGTGGTTCAGTTCCCAGTCAGGGCATATGCCTGGGTTGCAGGCCAGTTCCCACCAGGGAATGCAAGAGAGGCAACCATACATTGATATTTCTCTCCCTCTCTCCTTCCCTTCCCCTCTAAAGATAAATAAATAAAATCTAAAAAAAAAAAAAAGTAGTGATGCTCCTGTGGGGATGGGCTCCTACAGTGAGGACAAGGTTCTTAACTCATTTTGCCCAGTGAGTTAGCTGCCCACATATCTGAATATTCCTGGATTTTCATCTCATTCCAAGGAATACTTCCTTAGCCTTAGGGACAGGTAGGCAGCAGTGCAGTGACACCGCCCTATGGAGATGGGAATGACATACCATAATCTTGGCAATGCAGTCTTCAGTGAACTCTGCAAATTCACAGTTTACTTTCCCAACACTGTTTATACTCCACTCATCACATTTGGCCTTCTCATGGTGGCCTACTGCACACCACTTCACACTCTGGCATTCACTTTTGGAGACAGGTGGGCCTAGGGCATAAGAAAGAGAATGGGGGTTTAGAAAGGTACCAGAAACTGCCTGCTGGTTATAAATGCTACTAAGTGTATTCATGAAAATGCTGCTATTTGCTCAAACAGATCCCATTCAAGGAATTAATCATCTTAGAAAGCAAAGGCAATTAAGTTTTGGTTGACTTCTTATCATGCTCCCAACTACTGTACACTCTAGCGCTCCAGGCTAGTTTTTTTCCTCTTCTTTTTGAAATAACACTTAGCCACTTGAGCTGTTCTTCTTTATTTGTTTATCATTTATTTTCTGTTCCCTGTAGGAGAACACAAGCTCAGCCAGGCAAGGGCCATCCGTCTTTTTCTCCATAGTACCCTCATTGTTGAGGACAGTGCCTGGCCCATAGTTGGGGCAATAAATGTCTGCTGAATAAATGGACATCTACTTAATGGACATCTTTCAGTTTCAGCTCAAGAGTCACTTCCTCAGGGAAGCCTTACCTTAACTCCAGGACATGTTTTTGTTTCCATGATTTTATAGGGCCATTTTGCCCTATAAAAGTGTCCCCAGATATTTTGTTCTGTTTTTTTTTTAGCTTCTTCTGAGTAAATCTCTCCTTTTCAATCAATCATTCAAGAGAATGACTGACTATTCATTGAACATTTGTCTTCTCCAATGGTGAAAAAGTTCCATGATAGCAGAATCTAATATATATTTGTTTCGCCATTATATACACAGCATCTAGCACAATTTATTGCCAGATAATACATGTCCGTTGAATAAGTAAATGACCAAGCAAATCTCCAGTGACCCAAGGAAATTTAAGAACAGGATGGACCTGTGTAGAGCTCCAGCCTCACTGGGCCGCATGTTGACCATGTCCTGGCTGCAGATATGCAATTAACTTCATTCTCTTTGACTTTGTGCCAGGCTAATTGACTTCATAGAGTGGCTGGAGCAGCCCCGATTTATATAATGGAAATAATATCATTTTAAGAATGAGTTTCCTTTAATGCCATTTGGTGATGTCCAGGCCCATCTCATGATGATGAATGCCATTTAGCATCTGTCCAATAGCTAGGGCAGATAACATGAGGGCAGGTTTCCAAGCTCCCACCCTCACCATGTTTCCAAGCTCCTAAGGTCACACGATCCTTCCCAAGTACTCACGTGTCTCTTCCCTCAAGTTCTCAAGAGCAGTGACATACTCATATCCCAGGTACATCTTGGAGTCCATCTTAGGGGGGATCTTTAAAAACCCTTGGGCAGTGTCCTTAAATAGCAGGTCCTTCCCATGAGAGGAGCTGAAGAGCTGGAATTTTGTAGATTTACCTCTGCCAAAATGTTCCTGTGTATAGTAAAAAACACAAACAATGAGTGGCTACAGTGACAAAGTAGGGTGTGAAGAAAAATTAAAATCCCAAAAAACTAAGCTAAACTGACATTTTCAAGATGCCAGTAAAGAGGGCAGTCAGGCCTGCTCTGTGCTGCTCATCACCTTCTCCCCTCCCAGCCCTGTTTCCCTGGATGTGTTGCTGTGCTTGTCTTCCTGGCTGGGTTATGGCTCAGTGACTACAAAGAAACAATTTGTCAGAGGGTGACACTGTGTGGTTGCCACTTAAACTCTCGATGGATGGATGGGAAGGCTGGGTGATAGATAGTTGGCTCATTTCTGGCATTCCGCTGCTCTAGGGATATAAAGCTGGTTGTGCATGCGGCTCCCCTGCAAGTCAGGTGGAGGGACATCAGGAAAGAGATCATTTCCTTCTGGGGAGGTCATGGAAGACCTCTGAGCGAAGGAGTGTTTGCCCTTGTCCTATAAGGCCTGCTTTCAATGGAAAGAAATGGAATGGAGCAATAAGGAACATCTTTACACCACTGATCCGAAATGTAGGGGTCTGGCAGACAATAAAGCAGGACTGGGCTCTCTGCCACTCAGAAGAATTCCTGCTGGGCACTTTCATATAAGTGGAAGATGTGTGGCATAATTCCCACTATGTCCTGAGAACAGATTCTGCAGAGGCAATAAAGGAATGAAGGAAAATGCCCCCAGTCCAAGCAAAGGACCACTAAAACAGGAAGGAGGGCAGTGGATTTGGTACCTGGGCCTTGTTGAGGAGCTCCCAGATTAAGTCCTCCTTGCCATCTACACTTCGGGCCACAACGGCATGGGAAGGGACTCTGGCCAGGTGGCATTCCTTATATTTGTCAACTGACTTCCGGGTGTTGTCTCTGCAGAGCAGCTCATACCGGTTCCTCTCATCCTGGTTTGTGAGGGTCTCTGGGGAAGGAAAGCCCAGAAGAACCTACTGCAGATAAAGCCATGAGCTATGTCCTCCTCCCCCTCCCTTGCAATCCCATGGCATCATAAAATGTATGAGCTGAGAAGCCTAGAGCGAACACTGAGGGCCAGAGAATATAAAGAACCTGACTTGCTCAAGATCCCACAGCCAGTTACAGGCAAGGAAGCTTCGGATACCCAGTGCAGGGGTGACTGTCCCATATCCCATAATTGGTCTCATCTCAGCAGGCCAACTATAGGGCAAAGTTGGCCAGACCTGTCCCCAATCCTTTACTATGGCAACACTCAAAAGGAGGAAGGGTCCCTGTACATCCAAGAGACTGAACGATGGAAAGAGGCCCAGGAGTCAAGGTGGGGACCCTCCAGCTGCATACCTCTGCACAGATAGGAACCCAAACAGTGATAAAGGAGGAACACACTGTGCTCATGCCTGACAGCTGAGCATGAAAAAGGAGGCAGGAAAAAGAGAAGGCCCACTGCTTGGAGGGGATCTGCGAATTCTTCTTCTATCACTTACCAAATACTGTCAAGTGCTTGACAAAGGCCACCTCCCCAACATCGTCCTTCAGACACCTGTGAGAAGAAATACATTAGGAGGGTTTCTGCAGGACAAGACCCTTCTCCTTGGGCTTGCGGGTCTGATCCCACTATCCAGCCCTGGGACAAGGGGAGAGCCTGGCGGAGACCTCTTTGCCATCGCACAGCAGAGGAAGCACCACGGGGTGTTGATACCACTGATGTCAGAGCGATGAGTTCACAGGAGCTGGAGGTCCCTCACTGTGTGCCCCAAAGCAGTAAAAAGGCACTAACGATATTGTAGTACAGAGAAGAACTTTTAAACTTCTGAAATGGAGGATAAAGGCAGAGTGTCTCCTGATGGAGAAGTAGTACCCTCAGCTGGCTATTAAACTGTAGAATATAACCAAGGGAAAAGAAGGAGCAAGAAAGGAGCCATGTGAGCTATCTGCATAGAGACCAAGAGGGGAGGCAGGAGAGAGGCCAGTACATTGAGCAAGGGACTGCTGCAATAGAAAACGAAGGGCCAGTCACTGAAGAATGGCCCAGACACTAGGGACATGGTTGTCCTCTCAGGTTCGGCCCAGTCCAGTGAGAAGACACACTGGCTAGATTCAAGGGCTCTGGGGACATGCAAAAGTCCCCAGGAAAGGGGGACTCTTTGGCTACCATGAATGAGCAACCAGTCTCACTCACTTGAGGGCGCCCGAGTAGCCAAAGTATGGTTCGTGGTTAGAGCAGGCACACTTGTTGGAATCTTTTCCCGCACACAGTTGACACAGTTTGGGGAAGGCTGTCCGATCTGCACAGGGAACACAGCTGCCCGCGAAGAAATTGCTCACTGCTGCTCAACACAAAGATGTGGAACAAAGGGCATGAGCAGCCTGACCCGGGACAATTACAGCTCCCAGCCCAGGCTCCTGTGTGACAGAAAGCAACCAGAGCAAAACCAGCATCCCATCCCCAGCTGGCCTTATGTGTGGTCCCTCTTCAAGATCAGGGTTTCAAAAAGGACCAGGTTAACCCCTGCCCTCCTCCAGAATTAGAACTCTGCCTGCCACCAACAAAGGCCTGTCTCAGGTCACTGTCAGCTCCCCCCTCTGCCTTGTCAGATTGGAACA
>PVKM010016232.1:0-19029 GCA_004027735.1 Carollia perspicillata
TACAGTTCATCACTGCTTAACCAGTATTACAAGAAATGTTAAAGGGTCTTCTTTAAGAAGAAGAAAAATAAGATAAAATTATAAGTCAAGTGGAAATAAGTGCATATTTATGAAAATTAGTTTAAATGTGAATGATTAAATGTTCCAATCAAAAGATACTCAGTGGCTGAATGGTTAGCAAAACAAGACCTTTACTTATGTAGTCTATAAGAGATTCATTTCAGATTGAAAACACCCACAGACTGAAACTAAACTGATGGAAAACATATTTCACAAAAACAGAAACAAAACAAAACAAAAAAGCTGATGTAGCATTCAACACATATAAGAAAAAATAGACTTTGAAACAAAGGCTATACCAAGAGACAAAGAAGGACCCAGCAGGTTCACTTCTCAGTATTAATATGAAGAAACCCAAACACTAAATTTAAAAGACATATACATCATCTATATATTTATTGCAACATTGTCTACATTAGCCAAGGTATGGAACCAAACTGAGTGTCCATCAATAGATGAATGGGTAGAAAAAACAAGTGGTGCCTATATACAATGGAATATGATTCAGCTACAAAAAGGAATGAAATCTTTCCATCTGCAACAACATGGATGGACCCAGAGGACATTATGCCTAGTAATATCAGTGAGATGGAGAAAGAAAAATGCCATACAAGTTCATTTATATATGGAATCTAAAAAAAAGATAAATGAAAAAGCAGAACAGAAACAGACTTATAGACACAGAAAACATTTTGATGGCTGCCACATGGAAGAGTACTTGGGGGACTGGTGAAAAAAGTGAAGGGATTAAGAAGTACAGATTGGTAGATACAAAATAGTCACAGAGATATAAAGTACAGCATAGGGAATATAGTCAATAATGTTGTAGTAACTACATATAGAGTCAGATGGGTGGCACCATACATAGTTACTACACTAGATTTATCAGGGTGAATACTTCATAAGTTACATAGGTGTCTAATCATGTGGTAGTACACCTGAGACTAAAATAATGTACTTCAACTGTAACTGAAAAATTAAAAAAGAACAAATTGTAATATGTCCTAAAACAAGGCTAGATGACCAATGCAGAACTTTACCTGAATGACCTTTTTATACTTACTTTGAATACATTTAAATACATTTAAAAAATGATATCTGCTTTACTGGGGCACTAATCATACACTCAGCTTGCCAAGTGGATAATCCAACATGCCAGTGGGCAGTTGGGCTAATTAATCCTTTTCTTTCCTTAGTGCTGCTCTTTGTTCCATTTACACTCTCTGCCTCTGATTCCAAAAATAAGGACTCATGCCTTTCCAATCCTGAGCCCTTCCCATATTGATAAACTTGCTGCCTCACCGAAAGAGGATTTTAAAAGATACTATCTTGAAGGCACAAAGTTATCTACGGTGCATGGAAAACCTGTGTTTCATTGTAGTTATTACACTGTGAATTCTCAGGAGCAGGCAGGCAAGTAATCTCTTGGAACTGGAGGTCTGGATTCAGTGCAGAAAAATTACATGAGAAAGGAATACAAAATTAAGTTAGATGGAGATACATTTAACAGATCATCATCTCCTTGCTTGCCTCACTCAAATATTATAAAAGAATCTAAATAAAAATTTCCTGAACTCTTAACCTTATGCACAATACCTTGCTTTTAAACACAATTCGAGGATTTCTTATCTTTCTGTGGGACTGTGCGATTCACGACAGTACTGTTGGCTAACTGAAATCATCTCTACTTTAATTCACAGTTGTCTAAAATCACTTATGAGAAAGGACACAGTTGTTAAACCCCTACAATCTTTAGAGATCACCTTCTTTGGCAATTTTAAGATTTTAAGTGAATATTGGAATAATTTTAAGTTTCTATTACACTCTTATTTTATTCATATCTAAATTAGTACAAAATACTACATTTTTCAATTATATTACAAGTTATTTTTAAGACATATATGATTTTATTTTAGAGAGAGAAAGGGAGGAAAAAAGGAGAGGAATGCTAATGTGAAAGAGAAACAGTGATTGGTTGCCACTCGTCTGTGACCCTATATGGGACCGAAAACACAGCCCAGTCATCAAACCAGCGACCCTTAGATTTTCAGGATGATACCTAACCGATTGAGCCACAACGGTCAGGGAAACACATATATGGTTCTTTACCTGAACATCTATTTCTCATACTTACAGAAATTTTCATTTATATTGTTCATGAAGCTTCTATTTAGAACATGTGTGTCCTGTTTCAAAAATCTCATTTATTTTTTCTTATAGATGCATTTTCCAATTCCTTCTTTTTGATAGCCTTAACCAAGCACATCAAGAAATATTAAGTAATTGCACAATTGAATTTTAATATTTTTCTCATCCTGCATTAATTCCTTATGTACCAGCACCTCTGCCCTTGCCTAAGTTAGGAGAAAGTAGTATTGTTTAGGGCAATGACTAGACCCTTCACTACAATAAATGCAAACACATATCTTCATCTTCTGTCCCCTTTGAGTGGAGATTGAAAAGAGGAAAAGGAGCTCTAGCTGATACATTGACCTTTGTCCTGTGTTTTCACTGGCCTCTTCATCTTCGTCCCTTTGACCCAGTATGCAAACTGCTGGGTTGCTACTGTCTGATACAATGACCAGTCTGGGTGACTTTACCTAGATTTGCACTCTTGCTGCCATCTATAAGTGATTCCTTGGCTCAGGACACATCTCAAAGGCAGGCTTTGTCAATCGGTACTCTTGAACTCCCTTCCTCCCTTCCTTCCTTCCTTCCTTCCTTCCTTCCTTCCTTCCTTCCTTCCTTCCTTCCTTCCTTCCTTCCTTCCTTCCTTCCTCCATCCCTTCTGCCCTCCCTTCCTTCTTCCCTTCCTTCCTCCCTCCTTTCCTTCCTTCCTCCCTACCTCAAATCGAAATACAAAGAGATAAGTAACAGCTGTGAACTTTAAATTACCTTTGTCATACATCATCATCTTTTTGTATCTTTAAATAATTCTTTCTGTATCTTTAAATAATGCTTTTTATGTGTTTGTCAACAATATCAATTGTGTATGCCAATATATTTTTGTGTAATTTACAACTAATCCATTTTGCTTCTTATAAACTTTGTCCTCCTTCTGGCATAATCTCAGTTTATCCAGTGGATGAGGTATGCCTCCTAGTATGTGGATGGTTTGCTTCGAAAGTTGAATCACTGCATTTCTCACTGCTTTTCTCCAGAGAAATCTGGGTATTAAATATGCCTCCATTTACTAAAAGAGGCTTCCTTCTGGAGTGCACTCAGTACAGAGTTATCGATGGCATATAAGCAATAGAATAAGATCCCTCCAAAAAAACTTGGCAAAAAATGCCAAGTTGATGCTGAATTTATAAACTAGATATACTTTGGATGAATTAGCAACTGAGAATGTAAAACAAGTTCCAGTGCATAAAATATAACATTTAAGGTTAATACATGCAACAAATATTACTGAGTAGCTACTACAGACCAGGCACTATTATAAATGATGCAGAAACTTGAAGGAGGTGATAAAGTTTACCAAGAGGGTATCTGGGAAAAAGTGATCCAGCAAAGGGAACAGTGAGTGAACAGGACCCTTACTTGCTCTGGGAATAAAAAAAGCAGTAAGAAGACCAGAGAGGCTTGGCAAGATGAACAAGAACAGATGGAGGAGTCATACCAGTGGGGCAGAAAGAGAGGTAAGGAGATGTCCCAAAAGAGACCGAGAATGACACAAGGTCATGTCGGGCCATGTTGATGAGTATAAAGACTTTAGATTTTATTCTGTATGAAACAGAAAGTTATTGCACAGCTCTGAGTAAAGAAGTCACATAGTCAAACTCAGGTTTTGGAAGGATAACTCTGGCCGCTAAAATGGAACATGGGTTCAGCAGGGATTTTGATTAAGTAGCAGGTGCAATCGTGAAGGTGAGCAATGACGATGGCTCTGGCCAGGGTGGTAACAATGAGAAGTGGGTGCTCTATGGGTATATTTTAAACATAAAGCTGTGGATTACATGTAGTGTGTGTGAAGGATCTTAGAGTCAGGATAACTCATAAGATGTTTCACCTGGAAATGGGAGAGATGGGATTTTCCATCACCTGAGATCAGTAAAACGTAGGTGGAGGAGATTTTGTGGGAAAGATGAGAGGTTTCACTTGGGATGTAAATTGAGAAATTTATTAGACACCCAAGGATTCATACCAGAGTCTCCCTAACAGAAAAATCTCTCTTTTTTCCCTTTTCATGCCTCCTTTTTCTAGTTATTCTCCTTCCCCATCTCCAATTAATAATTTCCAAAGAAAAATATTCTGTTTAAATCTTCTTGGTTCTGTTCATCCGTGGTGCAATCTGTAGTAGTGTTCAGCAGAAAAGCAGAAATATATTACGTAATTTCCAAAGATAAAATACATTCTGGTGTTGAAGGGATTCTGATAGGAAGCAATAATATATAGCCTGTCATAGAATTACAGACTTTTAGGAATCTTGGGCAGAATCTACAGCAACCTCTTATTTTATACTTGAGGAAGCTGAAGCCCAGGGAGGATAAATGAGTTTTGAAAGGTCAGTCATCTAGTTATTACAGAGCTGGAGCTGGAACCCAGGGATCCTACAAGCTATTAGAGCACATGGCCTCTCAGCTGATTTCCTGCTTTTGTCATTATTCATATGCTGCGGCATTCACATTCTACTTATATATTTGTATGTGAATATAATTAAATGCTAGACCTCTAGCATAGAGTCACCACTTTCCAGGCTTTGAAAAGAAAATTTTTTGTTCCTTTTTTTCTAATTAAATGCCTTTGAAATCCTCCCTTAACCTTGAAATGAATAGGACCATGCACTGTAAAATGTCAAGCAGATAAATGATTTGCACCAATAAGGTGGTCTGGGATTTAAACCAGAGAAAATGTAACTTTTAACATTTAAATACATTTAAATGAGTAGAGTTGTGCTATATAAATACCATGCCATTACAACAGTTCTCAAAAATTATTTATGGAGAGAATACCAGACTATCGCAATTTAGGAAAAAAATCTGAATATTAATATTTTATGGCAGCACTTTCTTTTACTACAGATTTAATTATAATTTCATATAGAAAAGTTCAGGATCAAATGAGGACAAATGATAAAGTCTCACCCAAATAGGTAATACTGAATCACTTTAATTGTAATATTGCATAGTTATATAAAATGGAAGATTATTGGTTTGGTTACCATTTTTTGTAGTACTTTCTATATGCTTTTCAGGAAGTCCTCACAGGGCTGTGATGTTTATTGGATTCACAAAGAAGGCACTAGATTTACTAGAGACTGCAAATCCTTCTCTTAAATTCTGACAGTATAGAAATAGCCTAGACTTCTTTAAGGTAATTAAGTAGCTGCACGATAATCTTTCAATAGAATTAGAACTGACTTTGGAACTTCCTTTCAACCAGGTTCTCTCATAACATGAAGCAGCCAAATAGAGATCATTGGAGAACAGAGCCAATCATTACGTGCAATATACTTTGCTGAAGCTGTGTTTGTAAGCACTTCTGCTTTGCCTCCCTGCTTTTCAGTCTTTACTCATGGCTTTCTTCTTTTCATGCAACATGCTTAATATGCAACTCACTCACCATGTGGCTTTGCTCATCCTTCTTACCTGCGCTGAATGCCTCAAATCCCAATTCTCCACCCTCAAATCAATGGCTTTTACAAATTGTCTTTCTAAGTGCAGGAAGGTGATTTATTGAAAATTTAATGTAGGCAGATAATCTACTGAGAAATTAACTTGTTTTATTTCTAAGCTGTATTCATTAGGGGGGAAAGGGGAGGGAATTGTTCCATCTCCAAGGATACAACAAAAAATTATTCCTGAAGACAGAGCTCTGCTTATACCAAGGAATGGGAAACAGACATTTCCTGTTTCAGAGCTAGAAAAGAAAATTTATAGGCTAGTATGGGCTAAAAGCGGTTTATTAAGCAGCACTTGTTTTAGGTCACCCATTGTACCACCTGGGTTACATAGTGATTTTCAACTTTCAGGAATAAAGGCTAATGTGTGACTGTCAAAAAAGAAGGACCACTTTGGAATCGTGTGAGCTCCACCAATCTGTGTGTGGTCAAATAAACAAGCATGGGACCTGTGGCCACAACACATGACCAGCATTAAAAGTCCTATGACACATGTGTCTACAAGACAAAGGTGGGTATTTGAGCTGAACTTAATTAGAATTAAGCAAATACATATGATATTGCCTGACAAATGTTTTAACAGAATTTTACTTGCTACTTGCAATAATTGGTTCATAAATAACACAAAGTAGAAAAAGGAAAACAAAAACAGAAATGATCACATTATTTAAGTGTTTGATGAAGTAACATAAGTAAAAAGCCATTTCCATTTTTAAAATCTGAGAATTTAAGTACTCATTCATTGTTTTCATGTATCTAAAATTTTAGTTTTAAGTTGAAATGTATATAATAATGACATGTTCTATTTTAACAAAGAGAAGATTTATAAAGAGAGGGTTCACAAGATGAGAAAAAAAATCAAACCTCACTATGTCTTAAATCATCTACATCAGAAAAAAAATGTAGATTCACTCAGCCTACTTTCAAAATAAATGTCATATACAGCCAAATAATATTGCCAGAAAGGCATCATCTTTGTATAGATATTAGGTAGATTTTGTTAAATTTTTACAACCTTTATATCTAAGTTTTCCAAACCTTCCAGATCAAAGCTAGAAGCATAATATTATGTGTAAGAAAAGTGCACATGCAATAAGATAAATGGTAGGAGGAGATGGATTTGACAAACACTAATGATCAATGCATGCCTCCTATAGCTTGTGAAGGTCTCTCTTTATATCTTTTGAAATATCTGACCTATGCTACAAAATAGCCCCTACTTTTGTAGTCAATAGAAGTTTACAGTGTATTGTCCATATCTATTGTATGCACAAGACAACATAGGAGGAAATGAATGACATCCTTACCTCTAATTGTGAAGACAAAATTTACCTGCATGGAATAGCTAAAGATCTTTGCAAGATAGTATATTATCAAATACTTTGCTGAATGCAGTTAGGAATTCACTGATTACAAATCTCAGGCAAGGCTTACCTCTCTAGAAGGTGAACTTGAAGACAGACTTTACAAAATAAATTAATGAAGAGGAGTTGGGTAGAGCACTTCAGGCAAGATAAATACAAGAGCATCAGGATAGATTTAGATCCAGGGTCCATACCTGAGGGATAGTGTTGATACTGTGCTAATAGAAGCACAGGGTTCTTGCCTGGGGAATGGTTAAGATAATGAAGGATAGATGAAATGAAACCTTAGATGGAAGGCACCAAGCAGAAAGGTTTGAGCTCAATGCAACAAATTTACCAAACCAATACCAAACAAATGGAAGATTATTGCTTACTCAATCTACTGCCAACTGACCATTTTAGCTTTCAATCAATCCACTTTAGATTTATGTGTTGATATTAAAAACAAAACAAATCTATAATTCTCTGCTAGATTTTGCTGTGGTGAAGAAGGATGGAGAGAAGCATGTCTAAGGTCAAGGTGTATCGCATTTACAGACCTTCCTCTCCTGCTATACATATCTTGCTAATACCTACATAAGTATTTACTCTTATGGTTAATTTCCTCCTAGGAAATCTTTTGTCCCTCTGTCATATTTTTTCCAGATTATATCATCTATCAAGTTCTAGTTTATGAGTATATCTCCTTTTCTCTAACATATGTTTCAGAATCACCTTCATCTATACTATATTTAACTCTCAATTATCTACACACCTATAGTATTTTTTTAAACTCACAATTATCAAATATGATATTGAAGACAATTATATTTGCTGCCTGTTATACAATGAATTATGTCCTCCCTGAATTCATTGAAGCTCAATCCCCTACCAGGCAATGAGACTGTATTTAGATATAAGGTCTTTAAAAAGGTAATTAAATCTAAATAAGATCAAGAGGGTGGGGCCCTAATCCATAAGACCAGTGTCCTTGTGGACGACAGTGTGGTGGTTGCAGGAGGGAGGGAGGTATAAGGCAACTAAAGGATAACAAGGAAAAATACAATAAAAACTTTAAAAAAGAAGATAAAGGGATTAGTCAAAGAACATATATGAAGGACCCATGAACATGGACAATGGTATGGGGATTGACTATGGAAGTGAGGAGAGGGTTGGGTGGAGGGGGGGCAAAGGAGCAAAATAACCTTTGGGGTAATTGTAATAGCATAAACAAGAGATCATTAATATAAAAAGTAAAGGAAAAGAAGACAAGGAGACACCAGGAGCATATGTGCACAGAGGAAAGCCCACGTGAGGGCATGGAAAAAGGGTAGCTGCCCTCCAGCCATGGAGAGAGGTCTCAGGAGAAATCAAACCGGCACACACCTTGCTCTTGTGAAAAACTAAGTTTCTGTTGATTACAGCACTCAGTTCATGGCAGTTTGCCATGACAGCCCAGTAAAATGAATGTACAGCCTGTATTTACAGAATACGGGTCTTATCTCCTTTATTTGACTCAGATCCTCCAGAAGGCAGGAAACAAATTATCTAATTTTTAAAAAATCTATTATAGTGCTTGGGATATTTTGTTTGCTTCAATAATATTAGATGATTAAATGTTCACATACGTGAATGAGTTAATTTGAGATTCTTATGTAGAGGAAAGTATTCTTAGGAATTTTAAACTGCTGCTAGGAAGGAAGAGTGAAAATCACTTAAGATTCTCATAACAAACAGGAAGAGCACATTGTAATGGATGTGATTCTGACGTGGGAGTCATAAAATCCCGACTTCGAATCCTGGCTCCCCCAATTAGTAACTGTAGGTTGTTCCTCAGTTTCATTATTTAAAAAAATTGGATAATAATAACACTTCATTTTCAGTATTATTAGGATTAAGGTAAACTATTACACATTGTTTCTAATTTCTGGTAATGCTTAATAATAGATGTTGGTCCTTTGGGCAATTTTACATAGTATGAGTAGAAAAATAATAAATAAGGAAAAGAATACACCTGGAAAAGTGATGAATGTACTAGGAGAGGTCTGGAAGAAGCTGGTGAGTTACAGAGGACAGAAAATAAAGAGCTTACTAGGATACAACAGTACTGAAAATCACAGGTTAGTCTGGAACGTTAACTTTTTAAAGCTATCTATCCATGGGGTCATGTGGATTTCCTGAATGCTAATTAGTCTGAAAATAACAAGAAAAGAGAATTACTGATTTCACCTAAAGCTTCGGAGTAGTCTGGAGAGTAAGGTGCCCAAACACAATGTGTATAGGGAATGAGAGTGACGTGAACCATTAGATCCTGATCCATGCTGAATAAAATATGGCAAGGCGAAATGCAGCACATAGAAGGGAAGACACAGCACAAAAATTGTGAATTTTTTCCTGCTCCCATTTTAGGGTTCCTTTGACCTTACCAATACTATGGCTTTTCAAAATTCTGCACTAGGTTATACCCAGTGAGCCAAACTGGGGTCTTCTACTCTGATCAACTATGTTTTCAACTAAGTCATAGCAACAGGATTTTGATTTTATGATCATTTCATTTTTTCTCTATTGTCCTGATATGCTACCGTAGGACCTGTGGTCATTCCCAATGTTCATCTGTGATTTAGAATTCCCATGACAATGTCTTTAGATTTTATATTTATAAAAAAGAGCCTAATACTTGCTGTTAGTCTTCAAGTAACTAGTCTGAGCAGTGTAATTATAGTTTATATTATGTTAAAGGTATACCTCAGAGAAAATACATTATTTCATGACTTTGTGAGAAATGTTAAAATTATATAATCACTAGGAATGGCATTCCTTCAGCTCAGGGGGCATATAATATCTCAGTAGTTTTCCATTCAAACATCACTGATATGGGGTTGGCATAAAGAATTAGGTGTCCTCTCTCATTTTGAGGTTAACACACAAGAATCACAGAATTCATGGTCCCATTGAGACTGGTTTGTCCTTCCTAATAACTTTTCCTCCTCTAGATAAGTTGTCTGATACCTAGGAGGTCCTACCTCTAACACATATTATTTTAAATGCTTTTTTACTATGAGAACTTAGGAAAAACAAAAATACAATCAATGTTCTCTAAGTAGCCAGGTATGAATTAATTATGTAAATTTGCTCAATTGATAGAGATATTTTAATTTATGAGAAAATTTCATGGAGCATTTAGAAATACTATCAGTAGAAGTTCCTCAGAAATGATAATGATAAAGATGAGTGAAGCTGTGGATTATACTGCATCAATTTCCTACTAGAAGATACATTATGCTAGTGAGTTTCAATAAAAAAGCAAGCAAGGGAGTGCATTTGTGAAAGGGGGTGGGGGAGGTGGAGGAGGGGATAGATGGTAGTGGACGCAGACTTGACTTGGGGTGGCGAACACACAGTACAGTGTACAGATGCACTGTGGAATTGTGTACCTGAAACCTTTAAAATTTCGTTAACCAGTGTCACCCCAAAAAATTTAATAAAAAAGAAAAAAAGAGTTATTAAATTTACCAGGATATCAACTTTATGACTTCATTATTCCTTCCAGAAACATATATCTTAATATTATTCATTTGAACATATTTGTGGATACTTATCAAAGCCAAAGAATGTTATAGTTTACATAATATGTGTCTCATATATAATGTGTTTGTTATGAGTTTTCTATAGAGAATTTTTAATTAATGTTATTAAAGTAAAATGCCCCTTAAAGCATACTTGCCTATCACAAGTAAGGGTCTCCTTAGTCACATAATCCTTTTTATGTGTGCACACACATTTATGTAATGATCATCAGATGCCAAGGGCCACAGGATTATCTAAAATAAATCTCAGTGAATGGGAAATAGCTAAACTATATTTTTCCCTTAGAACTGAGGCTGAAGCCATGTCCAAAGTAATCAAAACAATCAGTCAATAATTTTTAAAATTTAAACATTAATTACTTTAAAAAGAATAATAATAACCCATTACTTTCACTTAAATAACATTTTATCATAGGATAACTATATTAATATATATATATATTCTAAAATATATTAGAAAAGTGGCATTTTTTTGAATTTTTGCAAATCTAATGACTGGCATAATAGAAGAAAGCTGAATTCTGTATTCAATCTGTTAAGATATGCTCTTTTGGTTGAAATAGATGAAGACAATTCTGCCTCACAAAGATACATATTTGGAAAACAGTGGGGCATTATAATAGCATTTTCAAGTAACTGAGTATTATTCTCTGCTACTATACCAAATTTTAAAAGTGCATCTTCTAAAAGAGTAGCTGCAGGATAGAATCTGAAATCATATCAATGAACTTTTCAGATTCTCTTACATTGAAATCCTTTTTTTCTATCTTGCACTTTGAATGGATCTTTTAGCCATGTGCAATTTTGTAACATTGGACATTTGTAAAATATCATTTCCCTTGGTTACACTCATTTTTCAAATGTTGACACATTTTATTATAAAATGCATATATAAAAACCACATTTTCAACATCAGCACCAACCTTATTAAGGAAGTCTTTAAGTACGAGTAATGGTTATAACTGGCTCATTTCATTCATTTTTGAGAAAATGTCTGCAAAATACACACAGCTGAATAACCACAGTTGGCATATCAGTTGTTTATTTTAAAAATGGTATTATTTCATGAACAAAGGGTCTATGTGAATATACGTCATTTTATCATACAAAATATTTAAACACCAAAATCTCAAAAATTGAAGTTTAATAAAATTAATAGCTCTTTGCAGTTTTCCTATTAAGAGAAGTTGGCTCTCTATTTTTAAATACTAACCATGTGATGATAAAGAATGTGAAAATTTGGGGCTACTGCCTTTATTTATACTAAGGCACCATGACACATGATTGCTTTTACAGCACCAGTGCAAATATCAAAAAAGTGAAATAAGCAAATAACATCCTAGAACATCATTTAGCTACTTTGACCGCATAAATTCCCTCAGATTATCTTAGAGACCCTAGCTGTCTGTGGAGCACAAGCTCAAAGCTTTCTTAAGCTCTATGCCCATGTATTCAATGGCTTAGAAATCTTATAGGCATCTTAATAGATTATTGATCATATTTCTTTCATTTTTCCCCAAACTGTTCCTATTCATTTCCCATTTCAGAAATAATCATTACACAGTCATTCAAGTCAAATCCTGCAATGAACACAACTGCCTACCAGGTGTGTTTTAATCTGAACTTTGAAAATAAATCATGGGAAGTCCACAACCCTGAACCCAATTCCCTGATCTTTGAATGAAAGCTAATACATAAAAACTGCCAGTTTTACTACATGCTTCCTTACAGTGCACCTGTTTGTTGCCAACACTGCCAAAGGCTTAGAGAGAGCCAGGATAGTCACAACCTCCCATTATGTTTGCGTGTGTGTGCATTCTCCTGGGATTTTAGGTGATCCCATTTGAGTGGAATAAAATTTAAAAGCCATATTTATGAATTATAATTATGATATATATTATGAATATACATTATAAAACATGTTATATAAAATGTAAATTATAATATGAAACAAAATAAATTTCATATAATATATAATACCTAATACATAAAAATGTTTTCTAAAATTTATGGCTTTTCTACAGTAAAAAATAACTTGCACATTTAATGTAGATAATTGTATAAGAATTTTATAAGAAATGCAATTTGATTAAAATCATTAGTCTTTAACAATAATGAAAAGCATTTATATTTCAATAACTACAGTTAAATATCTTTACAACATTTAATAGGGACATACCAGTTTAAGGCAGATTTTTCTTTGAACTCATTTTTGTGTTGTTGCAGTTTATAACTGATTTAACATTTGGGTATATAGAGTAGACCTGGGTGTATATTGCTTAAATCCCTATTTGTCGAATGGAACTATGACTGCTACCACAACAGGACGTGGCAATGTGCTTCACTTTCAGTATGTGTTAAAAGGTGCTCATCTACAGGCTATCATGTGAATATAAATCTTTCCTTAAGTTAAAACTTTCTAAGTAGTTAAGAGAAATAACATGGATATGTTATAAGCATTCTGAACCGCAACACACTGATTAAATATTCAAAAGGTTGCTTCTAAATACGCTAATGAAATAGTCATCATACTGAAATAATCATTATCAACTTTCCACCTTTATTATCTGTTCTTGTCAGCTTCATAAAATCTAGAAAATTAAATGCAAAATCTTTCCATTAGGTAACTGTTAAGCTGTAAATTTAAAAACAAATCAGAGGATATGAAAGTTCAGACCCTCTTAGTAACATTAACTTGTCCAACATTGATTATATATAATTCCTGAATTGCTAGTTGGTATTCTAAATGTACACTTTATTATAAGACACAGGAAATGTAAGAAAATTAATGCTATTATAAAACTCTAACTTTTCATTTTATTGAGTTATGAAGGTTAAAATTTGCAATACTAACATTGTATTATTATGGGACTCTGCAATTTAATAAAATAAAGTGGTTGAGAAAATGAACTATGATCACTTAATAAAAATGATGCCTGTTTTCTTGAATGAAACACTTACAGAACTTGCACTTAAAGGCAACAGATGAAAACTTTAATAATCTAGTAGTTTTATAAATACTAAAAAAGTTCTTCATAAAATGATATTATTATATAAGCCTGAAAATTCTATAAAACATTATTTATGTAATGTCATATCAACATATCAAAATTCCTTTTAATTTTTTGGCTTACAACAACAGGCATTTATTCTCCCAGTTCTGGAGCCAGAAGTCTAAAATCAAGGTATTGGCAGGGCCACATTTTCTACAAAGGCTTTACGGGGATATCCTTCCTTGCCTTTCTCCAGCTTCTAATGGCTCTTGGCATTTCTTGCAGTGTGGCAGCATAATTCCAGTCAGTGCCACTGTCTTCACACAGCCTTCTTCTTTGTGTTCCTCTGTGTCTGAATGCCCGTCTTCTTTCTCTTATAAAGACACCAGTTATTGGGGTTAACACCATTTTAAATTCAGGATGTTTTCACTTTGAGATCTTTAACTAGTCATGGGTCACTTAATGACAGAGACATGTTCTGAGAAATGCTTTGTTAGTCAATTTCATCATTGCGTGAACACTACATAGTTCACTTAAACAAACCTAGATGTGATAGCCTGTTAATCCCTAGGATGTAAGTCTGTATAGCGTGTTGCTGAACACTGTAGACAATATGACACAATGATAAGAATCTGTGATTCTAAACATAGAAAAGCTACAGAAAAAATATGGTATAAAAGATAAAATATGGTACTTTTGTAGCAGGCACTTACCATGAGGACCTTGCAAGACTAGAAGTTGCTCTGGATGAGTGAGTGAATGTGAAGGCCTACATTACTTTATACTACTATAGATGATATAAACACTTAGGCTATGCCAAATTAAACTTTATCTTTCTTCAGTAATAAATTAATATTAGATTACTGTAAATTTTTATTTTTTAAACTTAAAAATTTAAAAAACTTTTTAGCTTGTATAATAATTCTGTGCTTAAAAAAGACATTGTACAACTGTACGAAACGTTTTCTTTTTTTTTTTAAAGATTTACCTATTTATTTATTTTTTAGAGAGAGAGGAGAAGAGAGGGAGAAAGACAGGGAGAGAAACATCAATGTGTTGTTGCCTCTCACACACACCCCTACTGGGGGCCTGGCCCACAACCCACACATGTGCCCTCACTTGGAATTGAACTGGTAACCCTTTGGTTCACAGGCTGGCACTTGATCCATTGAGCCACAACAACTGGGGAAATCCTTTTCTTCCTTTTTTAAATTATATTTTGTTTATGCTACTAAGGTTGTCCCAGTTATTCTTCATCTACCCCACTCTACCCAGCTCCTCACTCCTTCAGGCAATCCCATAATTGTCCATGTCCATGGGTCATGCATGTATGTTCTTTTGGCTACTCCATTCCCTATGTTGTGCTTTATATATCCATGACAGTTCTCTAAGTACTAATTTGTACTTTTTAATCTCTTCACCTTTTTCACATCCCCTTGACTCCCTTCCCCATCTGACAACCATCAAAATGTTCTCTGTATTTATGAATCTGTTTCTGTTCTGCTTGTTTGTTTATTTTGTTTTAGAATCAATTTTGATAGATATGTATATATTGCCATTTTATTATTTATATTTTTTATCTTCTTCTCTAAGAAGATATCTTAGCATTTCATAGAGTATTAACTTGGTGGTGAACTCTTTTAGATTTTTTTTGTATGGGAAGCTCTTCATCTGCCCTTCAATTCTAAATGATAGCTTTTCTGGGTAGATTAATCTTGGTTGTAGGTTCTTGCTTTTTATCACTTTGAATATTTCTTGCCAATCCCTTCCAGCCTGCAAAGTTTCTTTTGAGAAATCATCTGAAAGCCTTATGGGAGCTCCCTTGTAGGTAACTAACTTCTTTTCTCTTGTTGCTTTTAAGATTCTCTTTGTCTTTAACCTTTGCCATTTTAATTATGATGTGTCTTGTTGTGGGCCTATTTGAGTTCATCATGTTTCGAACTCTCTGTGCTTCCTTGAATTATATGTGTGTTTTCTTCACCAAGTTAAGGAAATTTTATGTCATTTTTTTCAAATACTCTTCCAGTTTCTTGCTATTTCTCTTGTCCTTTCCGGCACTTCCATGACGCAAATGTTGGTATGCGTGAAGTTGTCCCAGAGGCCCCTTACACTAACATCATTTTTTGGATTTCTTTTCTTTTTGCTCTTCTGATCAGTTGTTTTTTCTTTCTTATATTCCAATTGCTGATTTGATTCTCAGCTTCATCCACTCTACTATTGATTCCCTGTAAATTGTTATTTATTTCAATTAGTGTACGCTTCATTTCTGACTGGATCTTTTTTATGCTTTTGAGGTCCTCGCTAAATACCTTGATCATCCTTATAACCAGTGTTTTGAACTTTGTATCTGATTGATTGTTATCTCCATTTTGTCTAGTTTTTCTGGAGTTTTGTTCTGTTCTTTCATTTGAGCCATGTTTCTTTGTTTCCTCATTTTGACAGCCTCTCTCTGTTTGTGTCTATGTATTAGGTAGAGCTGCCTTGACTCCACTCTTGGTAGAGTGGCCTAATGTAGTAGGTGTCCTATAGAGTCTAGTGGCACCTCCTCCCTGATTACCTATGCTGGGTACTCAAGGTGTGCCCACAGTGGACTGTGTAAATCCCCCTGTTGTAGTTTAGCCTTGATCGCTGTTGGCATGTCCAAGGTCAGCCACTGACTGTGTTTTGTCTGGGGTCACACAGTATGAGCTACAGAGCAATCTGCAGATGGCTGCTACTTATGCTGGTTTGAAGATGTCCAGGTGAGGCCAGGCTGTGAACCAAGGCTGGCTACTGCTAGTGCTGAGCCTGGGGAAACTTATTGAGAGGTTCAAAGTTAGCTGAAGCCAGATGTAGCTTATTTGAGAGAATTTAGGAAAATGTGAAGCATGAGCCAAGACAATCCATTCATATGGAAAAGCCACTGGAAACAACTTGGGTGGACTGAAAGTTGGGTGGGGCAGAGCCTCAGGAAACCACCAGGATATGACAAACAGTGTGAGCCAGGTTAATGGAGTCTTTGATATGCACCCACCTGCCAGCTCTGTGGCTCTGTCAGGCGAGAGCTTGGAAAAGGAATGATGGCCTCTGCCAGCACTTATGTCTGGGAGAAAGCTGTCTCCCAGTTCTGACCCTGATGCCAAATAATTCAATTTCTCCCCGTATGTCTCTGATGCCTTTCAGTCTGCTGCCCAACACACAGAGGGAGTGAGTAAAAATAAATCTGTGTACAGATCCCTTAAAGGAATGGGCTGAGACTCCAGCAGTTTCTGTCTTTCACAGCCTCAATCCATATTGGTTTTTACAGCCAGAAGTTATGAGGACTCCTCTTCCTGGCACTGGGGTCCTGAGCTGGACCCCTTGCTTCTCAGATATCCCTTCTGATTTTTATCCACCATACTAGGACATGGGATTAGCCCATTTCTGCAACTCGGCCCCTGCTACCAGTCTCAATGTAGTTTCTTATTGAATTCCATAGTTGGTTTCTTCTTTAATGCAATAGTCGCAGGACTTCCATTCAGCTGAATTTCTGATGGTTCTGAATGATGGTTGTTCTATAGCTTACTTGTAATTTTGATGTGGTTGTGTGAGGAGGTGAGCCATGTTTACCTATGCTACCAGCTTGGCCTCAAAATTCTTATCCATTAAAAAATGTAGACAAATTTATATACAACATAGAATATATACATATCAAATATGTAATTAAATTGTCATCCATTGCATTTGTAAATTGATGAAACACTGGATGGAAGGATTAATAAATAATTATTTCATTGTTCATATAATATATGTAATGGACTATGAAGTGAAAACAATTAAAGATAGAAAAATTACAAATAATAGTAAAATTAAAACACTAGGGGGAGCAGATACATTGTACATTTTGTTCAGCAGTACATAACAGTATCTAGAAAAGTATCTGGGCCATATATCCACTCAAAACATTAGGTAGATAAATTTGTCTGGTATTGTCAAAAATATAGAATTTTAAAAACTCCTCTTTATTACTAGTGAATTTCTGTGAGAAACATTTAGCAGCAGGGTAAATCTGATGGACCAGAAGACTGGCTATATACTCCAGGGGAAAGAATCAAGTTTGTTTGAAATGAAAATCCATCCAAAGACATTATCTGAGACTACTAGCCTTAATTTCTAGCCATTTTACTCATATTTACCTCATTAGGTTAAATTAAATGATGGACAGGTACATACACTACAGAAAGACAGGATTACAAGATGTCCACATTCCCTAAGAAAGTATCTCTTGCATGTGTGCATGAGTGGGTGAGTGTGGTAGCTCAGACACGACAGTGATGATAGAAATAGTGATGGTCTTAACCTTCTCCCACTACTTCAGATATCCATCTAATTAGTTATATGGGAGGCATTGGGAAGCATGGTGAGTCTTTCTTAGGTAGAAGAACAAAAGTAAATTTCTTTGGAGGATTGAGAAATAGACCATGGTCAAGTAGTATAAACCTCCCTTAATTAGAGCATATGTGGAGATGTTAACAAAGTAGAATGATACTTGGTTTAGAGTGTATCAGTTTAAATTATCCTTTAAAACCCATAGTTCAGATATGTATGTCCACATGTTCACTCACAGAGTCAACACATACTCATTGAGTATTTGGTATACTACCATGGGGTCCCTGGGCAGGCTATTTACATATGTTCAAAACCTGCCCTACTGCCAGTGATATGCTAATGAGTAAGTCATGAAATTTCTAAGGACATTATAATAAACTACAGGAATTAAGTAGCAACAGTAAAACAACACATGTAAACTTTGATATGCACAATCTTATTTCTAAGAAGCAGATAAATAAAGAATCCTTAAGCATATTTTGGATAATGGCTAAAGCAGCACCCCAGCTGCCCCAGGCAGGACCCTTTACTTTTAGTCTTGCATGTCATTTGTCAGAGAGAATGCTGGGTCCAGGAAAATGCATTTACTCACAATGAGGTTGAAAGGTATTTCAACCAGTTCTTATGGAGGGAGGGTAGAGCAGGCTGGCTGATCGGATCTCTGTTCATATCAGAGAAACTAATTTTTAGCTGCCTTGCATGTACAAAATTGTTAGTGGCAAATTTCTGATTCAGATAAGAAGACCTAGCCTTTATCAGGGTATATTATCTTACTCAAGGCACATGTACCCTTCTTGTTTGGTTCTAAATTGATAGCTTTTTCAATATTTTAATGTCATTTAAACAACAAAATAATCATGTGAGGCTTTAGTAAAATAATTAGAAATGGCTTTTTAAAGTTCTACTAGAGAAAGACCTCCAAGGGAAGTCAGTGTCCCCAGAAGCAATGTACCTATTAGGCTTCTTAGATAGATGTTTTATTCTATATTGGCTGATATAACAAGATAACATAGACTGGGTAGCTTATAAAAACAAATATTTATTCCTCACAATCCTGAGATAAGATACTGGAACAT
>PVKM010016233.1:0-27048 GCA_004027735.1 Carollia perspicillata
TTGTTTTCTAGGCAGTTTGTAACAATTTAGCCTCCCTTTTAGAGCATATGAGCGCTCCCATCTCACTGCACTTTATCCACACTGACACATTTCAGAGTTCACCTCTTGTTTAATTTAAAAAACATTTTAATATGGAAAATGAATACTCGTACGTGTGAGGAAATATATGAGGTCTGTCCGGGAAAGGTCCAGCCATTGTTAATATAAGAACAGTTTGTGTGACATCAATGTAACCTGTCAGCCAAGGACAGTGGACTGGAATGAACATGCATGAACAATGAGGACTTCACTGTACTAGTCAGTGGGGGTGGTAGATGCCCTTGAGTGAGCACGTGTGCTGTGTGGCCATTGCATTCAAAATGACTGAGCGAGTAGAGCAACGGATCTGCATCCAACTTTGCATTAAGCTTGAACATTCCTCCACGGGAAGTATTCGGATGATTCAGAAGGCTGTCAGGGACAATGTAACGAGTGAAGCTCAAACAAAAGTGTGGCGCAAATACTTGGAAGATGGTTGAGAATCTGTTGAAAGTAAAACATGTTCCAGAAGGCCTGCAACAAGCAGAACACCTGAGAATGGTGAACATGTACAGGAAGCAATCAATAAAGATCGGCGGCTGACAGTGCGAGAACTAGAAGCTGAGCTGGGGATTCTAAAAACTACTGTGCCTGAGACTTTGACTTAGGATCTTGGCATGAACCATGTGGCAAAAGTGGTTGTGTGGCTTCTGCTACCAGAGCAGAAGGAACATTGTGCTGCAGTTGCTAATGACTTGATTCAGATCACTACCATTGAACCCAGAGGAGGTCCCACAGTGCCTACTTTGAAGGTGGCTGAGACATCATTATCCTATGTACAATGTTTCTTGTATCTTGTATCTTCTTCAATAAATGCTCTATTTTCCCTGTGGCGTGGCTGGATACCTTTTGGACAGGCTGAATGAACACAGGACCACGTATCTATCACCCAGCCTCAATAATTCCCACTTTTATGCCATCGCCTCCCCTTCCCACTCCTGTCTTCTCTTTTCTGTCATCAGAGCTTTTTTATTTCTATATTACTCTTCTCAAATAAAAATATATTTGCTTCTATTGGTCAATGAAGACCAGGACTTGCCAGAAGTAGCTACTGTATTTTGCCATGTATAATGCACATTTTTTTGCCCAAATTTTTGAGGGAAAAATAAGGACGTGCATTATACATAGGCAGTACTAATTTTGTACCTATATAAATGTTTTGATTCTTTTATTTACGCTTATGCAATAAAAGTATAACTTTAGAAAGCAGCAATGATATCCATAAGCAAAATAATACCCTGGAATATGATAACTGGCTTTGTTTCTAAATATAAATAAATAAGTAAATTTAAAAAGAACATTTGTTTCCCTCAAAGTTTCGGCCAAAAACATGGGTGCGCACTACACACAGGAGCACATTATATATACATGGCAAAAATAGAGTAGATTAGACAACAAACACCAACAGAGTGTGAAAATAAGATATGAGGCCCTGGCCTCCAGGTAGCTCAGTTGCTTAGAGTGTTGTCTCGATACACCAAGGTTGCAGGTTCGATCCCCCATTAAGCACATACAAGAATCAACCAATGAATGCATAAATAAGTGGAACAACCAGTTGATGTATCTCTCTCTCTCTCTTTCAAATCAATCAATAAAAAAGGAAATAAGATATGAGCAACTACATATAAAATGGTTACAAGAAGCTGAAGGCTATTTTAAACATGTCATACATAATAATAATGCATTTAAACTTCATAGGAACTCTAAAAGGTAGGTAAAATTAGCTATCATCATCCCATTTTACAGATGAGGAAATAGAGGCACAGGAAACTGAGTAACTTGTTCAAGTTTACGTAGTTAGCTAGTAAGTGGTAGACACCAAGCGGTCTGGCTCCAAAGCCCAGGCTCATAATCACTCTACAGCATCACTGCTCTTGAGGGAGACCGATTCCTGGGGAAATTTAGAGCGTCTGGTCCATCATTACCCCCCAGTTATTGGGGAAATATTTGAATGCTGGAGATAATATATAGAGCCATTTTACCAGACGGCTCAAGCAGAAGTATTGCTGGCTTATATGTGGAGCCTTATAAAGAAAAAGTCAGGCCATAAAAGAGGAAAATGTATTATTGCCCAACAAAGTCACACTAATCAGACTCTACAATATATGGAGTAGGGTCTTATTCACATTAAAAGCGAAAAAAATTGAATGTCTGGATCACGATGGAGGAATGGAGCTGCCTCATAGCTAATTCCTAAGGAAATAATGGGGGGGAGTGGGAAGCAAAAGCAAATCCTTTAAAAATTCACCAGCAGCACTCAAATGAGTAAAAGGACACCCTCTACAACAGAAACCTCGAAAAGATAGTCCAGGAAGGACACAAGATTGGGGAGCCAAGCACAGCAGCTTCTTGGTAGGGCTGCCAGCCCCAACTTGTCCTCTCTTCAGTCATAAAATCCTAAGCATTCCCATCAGTACTAAGCTCTACAAAGAGCCAATCTCTGCAGTTACCCTTATCTCTTGTTTTCTAATTGCAGTGAACGCAACCACCTGCTGAGGCAAAACTGGGTGAAACAGTCAACCGGAAACACAAGGATGGGACAGCTGTGGGCCTGCCCTCTTAGTATGAGGAGGGATCCAAAGCCTGTGGAAATGGAGTGCACCAGGCGGAATAAATTCTCAGATAGAAATAAGCACAGAGCTTAGGGTTTCTAATGAAGAGTGCCCACAGCCTCAGCTCAACCCCGCTACCATGCAGGGTGCAAAAAAAACAGGAGACATGGAGCCTGCCAATTATGCCACTTTGGGGGAAACAAACAGGCCTCAGATAAAGTGGGAGGCAGTCACAGAGTCACTCACACGCCTTCAGAGCAAGCAGGGGGGTTGACAGAGCTGCTCCAACTTGAGCAAGATGAAAAGAATCAGCCCTGGCAAGGAGGCACCAGTGCCTGCGGGGCTGGGAGGTGGAGGGTGGGGGTGGGAGGAACAGACTGGAACAAAAGACCAACAAACACCACAGCCTGCATGACAATTTACCTGTGGGTAAGAAAAGAACTGCCCTTAGCAGACTTTCAAGGACAAGGCAGAACCACCAGGTGACTGGGACCTTCAGGAGAGGACTACCATAAAGAGTAGGGATTCAAGAGAAGAAGAGGGTCAACAAGAGTATTCCCACTTGAGACAACCTCTTAGGGCCCAGACTGGGAGGTCTGAGATGGGATTCCTTTGTTTGACTCTAGGGAGTTGTCGACAGGGAGGAACAGGGGAGCGGGGAAGGGGGGTTTACAGAAAGTAGCCTCACAGGGTGATCTGGTCAAAAATTTGCAGCCTGGCAGGTCTTTGTAGGTACTGATGCCTCAGGCATATAGCTTGTTTACTAAAGGGTTTATCTTTGCTTTAAGAAAGTCTTATCCATTGTTTTTCTTTTTTATTTAATCTTTATTGTATTTTTTACATTACCTTGTAGTTCACTTATCCATTGTTTCTGTACACCGAGGTTAACACACCTTTGAAATAAATGAAACCACCCTTAAAAGAGCACATAATCTTGTCAGTGAAACAAATCCCCGCCTTGCTTTCTTCCATCTTGCAGCCTTCCGTGGTTTCCCTCCTTAGGTCCTTAATTCCAAATACATAAGAGAAAAATGTGAGATCTTGCTTCCTGGCAATTGTCATCAGTTTTGTCTCAAATGCACTATTAAAATTTATCTACAGGTTTGGACGTTTCTTACATTCGCAGAGTGAACCAGCCCCAGCTTTAGGACCCTTCCTAAACCCTACAGAAAGGAGACAGCTATTTGAGCCACACTGTCTATTAGGAAGCAAGATCTTTTCGTGTATTAACTCATTTTATCCTTACTGCAACCCAAGAGATACACACACACTAGCACCATTCTATTTTACAGATAGAGAAACTTTTGCCCTAGGCTACACACGGTGTGGATCCAGACTCTATCCTCTTACCCATTAGAGTCCCTGGGCTCTCCTTGACTCAAAAAGGTTTAATCTTCCACCAGCGTTGGCGGAGCCTGTAGGGTTTATGAGGCAAACAGGAGGACTAACCAGACTACCTAGCCTCAGAGAAATTAATATTTCTTTGATTCTCCTCCCCACTGTTATCCTTAGTAGCTGGGGAGGAGGAATGCATCTACCACTTGGTTACACTTTCTTTTGCTAAGAATCCATATTTTACGTGTAAACAATCAGTTGAAATTACTCTGACCTTTATTAAGCATTAAGATCTTTCTTTTAGGTAGATGAAAATCCCTTCACCAACAGGTTTAGCTTCCCAAGCTGTAGACTACACCCCTACATAAAACACCCACATAGGTACATACAGCTCGCAGCAGTGTTTTGACACAGACAGAATTATGAGTCATAAATACACACGGCTGGAGCAGAAAGCACTCAACCAAAAAAAAAAAAAAGGCACTCCACCAGAAGGTGCATAAGCACGGATGACATCCATCTTCACTAGAGCAGCGCTAACATGATGCGTAATGGACTGGAGTTACGGTAACAGAAGGCAGGATAGGCCATTTGTTGTAATGAATTCCTGAAGCCAGTCCACTGTGGGGAGAGTAATATCCCACCAATTAACAATAAGCTCAATGGTAAGCCCAAATGCTGATTTCCAGAGAGGCATCTGGCCTGCAAACCAGTGGCTCTAGACACGTTCCCTGTGGACTCAGTATCTTGTGTTCTAGAGCTATTAGCTGTAAGTAACTCCCACGTGTGAGTGATGATGAATTTTGATAACGTCAAGTAAGTACCTTAATTGTTTCAAATTCCTCAAATCAAAAATCAGAAAGAGCAACAAAGCCAGGAGCCTCGGCTCAGGAGCTTGAGGGCACATGAAATGCCTACAACAGTACAGCAAAAGCATTTGACCCGAATGTCATACTTGCCTCCCTATTGAGGCCCCTCTGTCCTAACTGTTCCTTGATCTTTCTCCAAAAGTGTTGATGTATATGTGGTCAGACAGCACTGTGAAGATTCAGCGTTGTTCAGCAAAGACAGCATTGTTAGCACAGGAGGCGTAGAAGAGGTTGATTATGGCTCTACCTCCAGTGATCTACTCTTTATAGCTATTTATCATACATTATGTCATTATTGCTTTCTCTGTGGTACACCCCCCTGTTGGCACCTGTGAAGATGGTAATTGTGAAGATAAGAAGTGGAGAGTACAACTGACCTCATAGCGGGGATAATGGCTGAGAGCTAGAATGCCACAGGTACAGCTCCCTCTCCAGGGAGGCTTACTGCAGAAAATGATCTCACATCTAGAGAAACTCTGGGGCCACCCGTGAGGCAACTGTGGGTATAGATACAATGTAGAACAAGTTAGGAAGAACTACTATTTCTCAGAAACATCTTGAGGATATAAGTATGCTGAGTGGACACATGTTTAAGGATGGGAGAAGGAAGTACACCAGTGGAAGAATAGCAAGAGAAGAAGACCAGAAAAAACAATTTCACAGAAGCCAAGAAAAGTGGACAGTTTCAAGAAGAACGGGGAGAGGTAAAGCTGCTCAAATATTAGGCTTCTTGACAGTTTTTACTCCTTTAAAAAGGTTTTTCTGGATTCTACATATTCTCCTCGTGATCTCTCTGCAACTACTGTCCAACCACACACACTCTTCCTCAAAAGAGTCTCAGACCTTTGCTCGCTCCCCAACCCATCACCTAGTGACCCGATCTGCTTTCATTGTTTTGGCCACTCCCCTTCTACAGCCTGAAAACTCCCAAAACTGTTCCTCCTGCCTAGACCTCCCCCTGCGGTTTAGGCCCATTTTTTTCCAACTGTAAGCATGCGTCAGAAACGTTGCTGGTTTGGACCCAGACCACCATAATAAAGAGAGTCTCCCAACAACATGGATCGTAATCACTTTGCTGTGGAGAGTCTTGTCTTCAGTTAGTAAAAAAACTTAACATCCATGAGGCACGATAAAGTGAAACACGGTAAAATGAGGTATGCCCATACTTGCTGAGCATTTATCCTATTTTATTTTTATTCACTTATTTTTTTTTTTACTTTTTTATTGTTGCTAAGCATTTTTATCTGGTTGTCCCCCAGATTCAGCCAAGCCTCATTCGTCTCTTTAGTCTGCACCTCTTAGCTGGATTCATCATTATCGAAGAATTACCCAACCGGGAAACTTGTGGGTTATCTTTGGTAACCTCTCCTCCTTCAGCCCTCATTTCTAATCCTAAGGCTTGACACTTTTGGCTCCTAAGTATTTCTGAAAATCACCACCCCTTCTCCAGCCTGAGTTTTAGCCACTTCATTTCTCCCCTCTACCACCACCGTGGTCTTCTGTTATAGGTCTCCCCTTCTCTGGCCCTGCCTCCCTCAAAGCTATGCCTCCCTCATTCGTACAGTCACCTAATTGCAAAGCTCACCATTTACCTCTCCTGTTGAAAACTGTCCATTTGCTGCCAATTATCCATGACACTGTGGAAACCACCTAAGTGTCCATCATTGAAAACATGAGTAAAGAAAATGTGCTATGTATATACAATGGAATGTTACCCAGCCATAAAACACACACAAAGAAATCTTGGCCTTTGGGACAACATGGATGGACCTTGAGGGCATTATGCAAAGTTAAATAAGTCAGATAGAGAAGGACAACTATCATATGATCTCACTTATATGTGGAATAAAAAAACAAGTTAATTGATATAGAGAAGAGATTGGATGATTGCCAGAGGTGGGGGTGGGGAGTGAGCAAAATGAGTGTCAGTGTTCGGAGGCACAAACTTCCAGGTATAAAATAAATAAGGCATGGAGTGATACTGTGCAGCATAGTGACTGTAGTTAGCAATACTGTATTGCATATTTGAAAGCTGCCGGAGAGTAAACCTTAACATTTCTCACCGCAAGAAAAAAATTGTAACTATGTATGGTATGGATGTTAACTACACTTATTGTGGTGATGATTTCACCATACATACAAGTATCAAATCATTTCGTTGTACACTTAAAACTGATGTAATATTCTGTGTCAATTATATTTCTCTACTTTTCAAAAAAATCCATTTGCTGCCCAGTCACCATTAGATAAAATCTAAATGGGCCCTTCATCATTCAGCTCCTGCCTCCCTCTTCAGTCTCCTCTCACTGCTCCTTCCCGAACTTGGACAACGAACGTCGTGAGTTTCTAGTTACACGGGACGCTATTTCGTGCCTCTGTGAGTCTGCTCTCACTTCCTCCCTCCCTAAGCCCAGCTTAGCCTGACCATCTCGCTCTCATACCCTAAGACTCATCTCCGTTTTGCTTTCTCCACAAAACTTATCTGATCCTTTCAGGCTAGTTTTCTCCCCAGTACCTCATACATTGTTGGAATTTTTTAGGTCCTGGCATACAATAATCACTCGAGTGTACTTTACACAGCTACTCCATTACACCCCATATTGTAGTATAAGAGCCTGCTTTTATTGCTATTAGATACTGATCTCTTGAGGAATGGCAGGATACGAGATCCACTCTTTCCTTCTCCTTCATGCTCTGCTTCATGAAGGTGATGTGTAGATGGTATCAAATGGCTTCCGCCCCCACACACTTCAGTGGGCTTGGCAGGGGCACCGCGGGTAGGAAGAGCGAGGTCAGAGTATTTATTCCCCAGCTCCCTCCTCGCTAGGTTGCCATTCGCTAAGAGTGCTCTTGGCTAAAGGCCACTTCCTATCCAGAAACATCTCCACATAGTTTGCTGGTACTCCTCCTTTACTTCCCATGTTTCAGTAGCTATACCCCCCCATCCCCACTGGCCTAAGGATGGGAATTTCCACTATTATTAGCCTTACACTACCCCATATGGTTTCCTTAAACTCTGTCTACGTTCTCCTCAAATAAACCAATTTGAAGTGCCATCTGTTTTCTGCCGGGATCCTAACAAGGGCAAAGATGGTTTCTCACTCATCTTGGAGTCTCACATCCAGCATAGTGCTTGGCATATATTAGGTGCTTAATAATGGTTGAATGAATCATGAAAAACTTAATTATCCCGCTGAAGTTTGCCAAATCATGGCCGACAATGTCTGAGATAACAGAAAGGAGTGGCGCTCTGGCTGGGTAGCCCAGTTGGTTGGAGCATTGTCCCCAGTACACCAAGCATGTGGGTTCAGTCCCTGGTCAGACCACATACAAGAAACAACCGCTAAATGGATAAATAAGTGCAACAACAAAATGATGTTTCTCTCCTTTTTGTTTTCTCTCTCTCTAAAAAAGAAATCTTAAAAACTAAAAAACAGAAAGTGGTGGTAATTAATGAACTAATTAAACTTACCTTCAACAGGAGATACAAGGAGCTGCTTCCAAAAGCAGAGATAGGGGATTAGTCTCCACAGGGACACTCAGAATTGGTAAGGATTGGAAAAATTGGGGACAGTCTGGACCTTCCTGGTAGATTCAGAAGTTCACCTATGAGGTGAGAAGAAGGTTAAAGCAATTGATGTGAGATATGAGATAGGGAAGATATAGAAAAAAGAATGATCAATTAGCAGAAAAAGAGCTGAGTTGATGGTAGCATTTTTTTTTTTGCATTTGCATATGTTTATAGCATGCCAGGGCAGCAATTCTCTGACTTGGATGCAGGAGCAGAATTCAAATAAACATTCTATTGAATGCTCCCACGTGCCAGGGATTGTGATAGGATCTGGGGACACAGCAATGAATGAGACACAGTTTCTATCCTTAAAAAGTTCACATTAGAGACAGGAAGACAAACACATAAACAGAGCATTTCAAAGCCACCTGGTAAGTATTATGGTCTGTGGGGGGTGCCAATAAGAAAGGTCATCTACCCCAGCCTTGAGGAGAGAATGGGAAAGAAGTCCAGACAGACCTGCTGAGGAGGTGAGCTCTCTGAGCTATCCTAGGAGTCAACCAGGTGAAGAAGGCAGCCTAGAGTTTGAAGTACAGTGAGCAGAAGACAAGGTCAAAGTGGAGAAGAGCATGGGACCCTTCACCCAACCTCAGGCCCAGCATCCAAACACTATGACCTGCTTAGGAAACACTGATGTTTTTATCATTAATTTTAATTACAAAAAATAGCATTAAAACATGTCTATAAAAATCCAAAGAAACCAAAAGAGGTTTTCAGAATATAAATAGAAAGTCTGCTTTTACCTCACTATCAGTCCCCCTCCATTCCTCAGACATAAAGCCTGCTAAGAGCTAGGCAGTTATCCCAGATTTTCTTCTATGTGTGGTCGAATAATATGTTGGTATATTAACCAGAATAGTTTGTCTTCAATATTTGTGTTGTTAATAATTTGGGGGGTAACTCTTGCTTATTTGTTGATTCTCTCAGTCACACTTCTCACATACACACGCCATTAAAGGAGGACCCTAAGGCAGGGACATGGCAGGCATCAAAATGACTTATGGCCAGAGCTTTGATTCCAAAGACCTGAAGGAGAGTTCTTCTCAGTTGCCAAATTTTGATGTTATGAATCAAAGTAAAACCCTGAAATGTTTTGGGCTAAAAGCTCATGGCACAACCAGTAGTATGGATAAAGAGTCCAACCTGTAGCCCCCAGAGACTAGACAAAAAGTGGAGTGGCAGAAAAGACAGGACATGATGGGGGTCAGGCTGGGGGGATCTATGTGGATCGGGATGACAGGCAGGACATGAAGCAGCCACACCTAGCGAAGGAGACGCAGTCTTCCTTTCTGTGCGCAGCCGAGAGCCACCAGGGGCCCAAAGCTGTGTCTGCAGAGGGTCCAGCAGTCTTGGGAAGGAAGAGTCAAGGGAGCCACTCTTCTGGCTGCCATCAGAAGTCCACAGATGTCTGTTCATGCCCCAGAATTTCCCCCTTTCCAATGCCCAGGCCATTTTATAGGCCTCTGAGGCGGAGGGTGGAGCCAGGATCCATAAGAAGTGGTGATGCGGGAAAGCAAACCCCAGCACCCATATGGGGTAGCCTGAGGGAAGCCAGCCTGAGACCTCTCCACTGCCTGGACAGAGGGGACCCGGTCCAACATACCTTTGTACACAGGTGCAGAATATTGTTTGGCTCTTATTGGTCATACTACATAGACTATGCCATCATTTATTAGTTTAACTGTTAGCACCTGGAGCAGTAAAGATGAAGTAAGTCCTCAATAAATATTTGTTTTATAAGTGAACAATATATGGGTGATCTTTCCACACAGAACATACACATTCCATTATCCTTTTATTTGGCTGCACAGTACTGCATCACCTGATGTACTCAAAATATTTCCCTACTAATGAACATTTCAGCAAGTGCATTTATACAGATTAGATACAAAGTGCAACTGCTGAGCCAAAGTGTATAGACAGTTTGATAGATATTGCCAAGCTGTCCCCCCCGAAGTGTCACCAAAGTACTCGTACACTCCTAGGAAACGTAAGTGATGTGAGAGCCACTGTTGATTAAGGGTTTATTGTACCTAAAGCATCTTCCCAGCTATTCCGCATGGGTTGATTAATTTTTTCCTTAAAACAGCCCTTTCAGGTAACTCTTTTTATCTTCATTTTACATAGTATTTAGAAACTGAAGCAGAGACAAATCAAATAATTAAACCAGAATCATGGGATAGTAAACTGGATACCAGAGCATAGGAGCTTAACCGTGTGCCTCTCTAAGGAAGGGATCTATTTCCCCACATCTTCATTAATATTAAGCATTTATGCATTGTGTCAATAATGTGGGTGAACATAATATATGCCCAAATGGATGTGAAGGATCAAAGATTAGAAAGTTGACTCCATGTGGCTACTTTTCCGGGGCACACAGATTTTAAAACTTTTGTGACTAAACAAAAAGTTCTAACGTTCTTGATGACAATGTGAGAGTATCAGTTGGGGACCTGAGTCGAAGGCAGCAGAATCCACTGTAGCTAGTGTCAACGCAAAAGGATTTATAGGTTGGCCAAAAATTGGTCTTTTTCTGTAAGATGGCTCTAGGAGCACTGAGCTTTCTCTAGCTTCCTTTGAAACAGTTTTGTTAGATTATATTGTGGCAGCTGTCATATCAGTATGTATTATTAAAAAATTTATCAAAATTGGTGAATTTTTGTGTAGCCATTTTAATACTGAAGATGGAAGAAAATACACATTTTCAGCATATTACATTTTATTTTTCAAGAAAGGTAAAAATGCAACTGAAAATGCAAAATGCAAAATAAGATCTGTGAAGTGAATGGAGAAGGTACAGTGACTTATCAAACATGGGAGAAGTGGTTTGTGAAGTTTTGTGCTGGAGATTTCTTCCAGGATGATGCTTCATGGTCAAGTAGACCAGTTGAAGCTGACAGTGATCAAATCAAGACACTAATTAAGAACAATCACCATTATACCACGTGGAAGATAACCGACATACTCAAACTATCCAAATCAATACAGTTATTGGTGAAAATGAAAAATGTGCCTTCTATTTTATGGAAGAAACTCTAGACGTTTGGGTCAACCCAATACATTGTTATCTAAGTTTGCAGAATTTCCAAGAAGGTCAGAAACAAGCTTCATGGCCACACAGCCAGGAACTAGGCTGCCAGGAGAAACGCCCAACGACACCAGGACCCTGTCTAACACCAGGAAGTCCTTCTGCTGCTGCTGAGGCCACTGGCCCCCAGACAGTTGTGCCACCATCCAGCTGCCCTGGGAGCATCACAGTCTCGGCCTCAGGATCCTGTCTCCCCACGGACAGCCAGCTCATATTGTTCTCCTCACCTTCGCAGTTTCCTGTGGATGCTACTAGCAAAGGAGTCTGAGAAAGATTTTTGCTTCCTACCTCTGAGGTACACTAGAGAGGGGCTTGGAGTGAGTTCTACACACCGGTCGATTCCACTACAAGTACAGTGGTTCCCCCTTCTCCCTGGAGGTATGTTCCAAGACCCCTTAGTGGATGCCTGAAATCATGGATAGTACTGAACCCTGCATGTACTGTTTTTTCCCATATATATCTACATATGATAAAGTTAAATGTATAAAATAGGCACAATAAGATATTAACAACAATAACTAATAAAACAGAACAATTATGACAATATACTGTAACGAAAGTTATGGGAATGTGGTCACTCATTTCAGGGGATCCCTTGTTGAAGTCTTTTTTTAAAATCCTCACCCAAGGATTTGTTTATTGATTTTAAAGAGAGAGGAAAGGAGGGAGAGAGAGAGAGACATTGATCCCATACATGCCCCAACCAGAGATCTAACCTGCAACCTTTTGGTGTACGGGACAATGCTCCAACCACTGAGCCACCCAGCCAGGGCCCTTGCTTTCTGGTGCAACACGTAGCCTGTCACTCAGAACACATCTTGTGTTCATGTCTTTCACCCACAAGTTTAATGCCATTTCTACCTCAACAAAGCACTTATCATGAACTGTGACCATAAGTTTTACAGTTTGAAGTACAACAGCGACACTAGCACAGCTTTCTTTTTCCTTCACAATTTCATTAATATAAGATTTTTTATAAGATCTACAGTATTTTTTCTTACTGTAGATCTTAGCAATCTCAGCACACGAGTTCTTTTCTTTCCTTATTAAGTTGAGAGCTTTCACCTTTTCACTCAGAGGGAGCACTTTACAGCTTCTCTTCAGAATATCCAAGTTGCTCACCTCACTGCTCCTGAGGTTTTGGGCCATTATCTGGGACAATAAGGATGACTTCGACACAAGCACTGTAACACTGGGACGGTCCATCTGATAACCCAGCCCGCTCCAAGGAGACTAACAGGAGAGTATACAGCGAGGAGACACTGGACGAAGAGATGATTCATGTCCCCGGGAGGACCTCGTGAGACTGCATCGCACTACCCAGAATGGCACACAATTTAAAACTAATGAATTATATATTTCTGGAATGTTCTGTTTTATATTGTTTGGCCATTGGTAACTGAAACCACAGAGAGAAGAAGCATGAATAAGGAGGGACTACTATACACAAATACTTTTTCTCTAAAGATTCAATAACATCTTGTCCTCTGAAAGAGCAATATATATATATGTATATATATATTATATATATATACATACATATATACATATTATATATGTGTATATATATATATGATCTATATGTATCTTTATTTCTGCTGAACTGGCCCTCTTGCAACTTGTCATACAAATGGGGGCAGGCTACGAGGGGGAACTGGTGGCTCCAGCTGTGAAGAGAACAAAGCCCAGAACTAGAAAGTTGCAAAGATTCAACACTCCCAAGATAACTGATCACCTGTTAGTACAGATATAAGAATGGTGGGTGTCATGGCATTGTGCCCGCAGCATGAACTTCTCTGCTCTGAGAAGTTATTCCAGACCACCACTCTCACCTACATGGCTACTGTGAGACCTTCCTTAATTATTTACCCTCTTTATAATTTTTGCACCACTACATCTCCCCAGCCAAGTGTGACCAATCTGGGTGAAGGCACCTGATTCCAGCTAAGACAACAAGTGCCTTTACTAGTAGTTTTGAATTTGTGACTCAGACTCAAAGGTGTGGAAACCATAAGATATGAAACTAAAGAATTGTTGGTAGCCCTTTCTCTTGCATGTAGAAGAAGCCAGTCTGCAGTGACAGAAATGAAGCCAATCCAAGTGAGGGAAGCATGGTCATAGAGAGACGGTTTTGGTAGGGTTTAATGTTCTGGTTCAAATGGTCCTTGAGCTCCTGCTGCATTACAACCGCTCGTGACTTCCCATATCTGATCAGCTTTCAGACACTGTCAACTGAAAGATGCAACACTAGTTATATATGTATTTGATGTAAATATACTTGCAATTTAATAATAACAGGCTATGAATTGTTACTAATTTTATTTCAGAGATAGTTTTTACATTGTAGTGCAATTTAAGTTAGTTATTTTTGTTTTGCTTTGTTTTCTAATGCCAACCAACTTTTAAAAATCCCCATGAGTCTGTTTCTATTTTGTTTTGTTTATTCATTTGTTTGGGGTTTTTTTTGGATTTCACACATAAGTTAAATCATATGGTATTAGTGTTTCTCTGTCTGACTTATTTTACTTAGCATAATACCCTCTAGGTCCATATATGCTGTCACAAATGGCAAGATTTCATTCTTTTTTAATGCTGAATAATAGTCCATCGTATGCCTACCACCTCTTAATCCACTGAAGTTATGATGACGGATATCTAGGTTGCTTCTATATCTTGACTATTATTTGGCAGCAATGAACTTAGGGGTGCATATATCTTTTCAAATTAGTGTTTTTGTTTTCTTCAGATAAATAGCCAGAAGTGGAATTGCTGGAATATGTGACAGCTCTATTTTTAATTTTTTGAAGAATCTCCTTACTGTTTTCCGTAGTACTAATTTACAATCCCACTAACAGTGGAGGAAGGTTCATGTTTTTGCACATCCTCACCATAAAATTGTAATGCAAATTTTCAGATTTAGCAAAATAGAGTTGTTATTCAACTCCTCCTTGGAGTCTAAGCAAATTCAAGTGGGCTGGCTTGACTTACAGTCAGGAGAGCAGCTAATGCAGTGTGGACTTACCTATGTGAATACGAAGCAGAGATAAGCTCCAGCCTGAGAATAGGATAATGTGAAAAAGACACTGCAGTGTTTCCTCAGGGAAAAATTATTTCATGCAAAAATTATAAAACAGCATACATTACTTAAAGTAATTGTGATTGCCAGTATTCTTATTTGCTCCAGCATTACTCGGAACCACTCTAGTGACCCATTTTGAGGTGAAGAATTAATGACAGTAACAATAGCTTCAAGCAAGAGAATTAAGATGTTTTCCTACAATCATCAAATTTAAACATACTTTTGAATATTGGTTAATATACATGAGCGTCTTCTCAAGATTTAGCTAGAATCCATTCTCCTACTATAATTAAGTTGTATTCTAACAATCGGAGATGAAAGAATGACTCGAACCAAAGGAAGCTTTGAAAAAAAGAAAAAAGAAAGCCTTTTAGAAACAACATTTTATTTACTTTTTAGATAGAGGGGAAGGGAGGGAGGAAGAGGGGGGAAGAAACATCAGTCGGTTGCCTCTCATGCAACCAGGGACCTGGCCTGCAACACAGGCGTGAGCCCTGACTGGGAATCAAAGTGGTGACCTTCTGGTTTGCAGGCTGGTGCTCAGCCCACTGAGCCACACCAGCCAGGGAGAAAACAGAGAGCTTTGAAATTCCACAAATGAGCAAATTTTCTTTGGTAACAAAACAATTTGGAAACTCAGATTCATCTTTGTCAGAGCAGGTAAAGTGTCCTATCTTAGAGCCCACAGAGATTTACAAACAGTTAAAGGTGGTGGTCCCACCAGAAAGAATTTACAGAGCTGAACGAAAATTCATTCTTACAAGTCTAGCTGTCCTGGAGCCCACTTTTACTTTAAATTTGGCCTGTGGTCTTCTTGCCTCTGCCATAGCGTGAGCTGTGAACTCACACGGTCTAGCCAGATGGCAGTGGGAAGCCCATTAGTTATGCATCACACATCCTGATCAAAACTGAAAGAAATTATGCTCAGACTGAGGAGAGATGCCCAAGAGTAAGGCAATGATTAGAATTTTTCTGTATTTTTACAGAAGATTTCACATAATCATTGTCCGTAAATAAACTCATTCTTACGATCTGCGGACCCAAATCTGGGATAACTTCCAAAGGAACGCCTCTCATGGTTTGGGTCAAAACGTGCTTGTTCCCATGATATTCATTAGAGAATGCCATAGGTCGGATGCTCCTTCAAGGTAATCTCAGAAAGTCTGAGAATCAAAATGCAAGATAATTGGTTAAATGTTGTGCTTTTCAGAGGGGGTCCGTTTTGTAACAGGTACTGGGGAGGAAGTAGAGGAGTTCAGTTACAAAGGAAGCTCATTTGAATCTTTGGGAGAACGGTCTCAATGCAAATACACCCTGGCTGGTGTGGCTCAGTGGATTGAGCACCAGCCTGCGAAAAAGAAGTCGCTGGTTTGATTCCCAGTCAGGGCACATGCCTGGATTGCTAGCCAGGTTCCCCAGCTGGGGGCATGCAAGAGACAACCAATCAACGCATCTCTCTTGCATTGATGTGTCTCTCCCATTCTTCCTCCCTCCCTTCCCCTCTCTCTAAAAAGCAAATAAATAAAATCTTTAAAAATAATAATAATCTTTAAAAGAAAATAAATCGGAAATGCAATGTAGAAACACTGCTAATGAAGAAGATTCTAAGTCATACTTTGAAAGGGGCTTAGGGACCCAAAGTGTTTAAACATTGTAAAGTTTATAATCTTGAAAATAAAATATGAGATTGTATTTGTTGCTCAACAAAAGTATGAGATTGTATGGTAATCAAACATTACCAGTTTTCTGCTAAGCAGAAGACATTTATGTAAGGGTTTGTTGTCATTTACTCTCCTGAGAAAAGGCCTTCCCCCTTGTCACCTAAGGAGAGCAAATCCCTGTAAATATGTCCAGGGAGGCTAGTTTTGGCTCTGCTTTGAATCGTCTTTTTGGCAAGGAAGAAATAAATACTCCTAGCCCTCGGTTTCCACATCTATAAAATAAAAATAAAATTGCCTGTCTTCCCCACCCACTAGGATGCCCTGAAGAAAAATGTCAGAGAATGACATTTAAAGGAGGAAAACCCTATCTCAGCTGAAGAGAGTAAAATATCTTTCTTCCCTCTCCCCAAATTATCTGAGAAAGCTGGATGAAACCAGCAGATATTCACCGAGTGTCTATTTTACATCCCAGGTCAGCTTTGGGAGTAGCTTAGAAGACCACAGACAGGCAAGTGCAGGAGTAGAAGTGGGGAAAACAGGGCTGGGGTCCAGGGTGAATGTGGCCATCTCGACAACGAGGGACACAACTGTAGATGCCCTGCTCTCAGGGAGCATGTGGTCTAGTGTCCCGGAGAGCCTGGCATTGCAGTGTCCAAGCCTGGCTCTGCATCAGATTCCTCTGAGAAGCCTCCTTTGAACACGATGGTAGAGTGCCTCTCCCAGGCCCAGTGAATGGGAGCATCTGGAGTAAAGCGGGTAGGCTGGTAGAGGTGATCTGACGACGCCACTGGACCTCCCGCTTGCACTTGCATCGGCGTGGATGTGCCCTGATTTATGTTCAGCAATATTTTGTTTGAACAGAGAATTCGACATCTAAAATAAAATAAAGTAAAATAAACCTTTGACTTTGAAACACCACAGTTTTCTCATAGGCAGGATACTATTGCTAGAGTTTCGTTCATTGATTCATGCATTCATTCATCTATTCATTCAACAAATATTTATTGTATGCCTATCGTGGCCCTAGGGTCTGAGCAGTGACAACAACGAAGTCCCAGCTCTTATGAAACTATCACTAACATAAACTGGACAACCAGGCCTCTAGCTTTTGGGATTTTTTTAGGTTTTACTCTTTAACCAGATGTTCTTTCCATCATTCCACGCATGCTTTCTTACCCCACCCCCTTTCTGCCACTCTTTCGTCCCTCCAGAAAATCATTTCTACTTAGTCACAAACACAGATTTTAACACTTGTTCATTTGAAGTGTATTAGTCCCTTCCTATTTCTGCCTTTGGTTCTGAACTAGGTGGTGCAGTACAAGGGAGTCTCTGTGACATGTGCTGTTCCTGTTTTCTTTTCTTTGGTTTTATATTCACTGTGACGTGTGGGAAATATGTCTTGGAGCAGGATGTTCACATGTACATACTTTGGGTAGCTATGATGTGATGGGCAACATAAGCAATCAATCAACAAATATTTATGGAGACATTCCTGAAAAGAGAAGACAATGTTCTCATTCTTAAGAAGCATATCAGGCTTCCTGGGAGGGACAGCTCAGCAAAGGTACTTGTGGCCTATTCTTTCTTTTCGGTAATCTGAGAAGAGTAAAAGAAAGACTTTTAAAGGTCACAGGTAAATTATTTCTTCATGCAGTTCAAAGCAAAAATGACTGCCTCAGAATCAACAGTTTAACATTAGATTCTGTGTGTGTGTATGTGTGTGTGTGTATTTGATGCCAAAAATAGGGACTAGTGGGTACCTAGAGGGATACATTTTTCACTATTCCTGGTGGATAGCTCAGCAACTTTGGGCAGGATGAAAATAAGGTTAACTCTAGATCTCTAGATACAACCAACCATAGGGAATGTGGCTCCCTGAGTGTGTCTTTCTCCTTTGTTTCTCCTGTACTGTCTCGCCTCTTTACTAAGGCATGAGTACGCGGCATTCATACCCACCGGGACCTCCATTCATTAACAAGGTAGATTCTGCTGCTCTTTTGGGGGTAGACCTTGCTTCCTCCCTGCCCCAGAATGTTCCTCTTAAAGCTGGCTGGTCAAAGGGAGAAGATGCCCTTCCCTGATAAACAATGAGCATTGTCCATGTAAGGAATCCACCAGTATCTCCAACAACTTTTCAAGATCTTACTGCTTTCTCCACCACCAAATTTAGCTTCTCCAATCCAGAGTCCTTGACATGGCTGGTGAATTTTAGCAGGTTACGTAAATGGCCCCATGCTACTCAGCCGATGGGAAAAGAGTCACAGAAAATCTACACCCTTATCCTCTACCTCTCTCAGGTGTCATCTGTGAATTATTACAACCTCTAAAGACAATGTCCTGACCTTTGTTCTCTAGCCTAAAGAAATGACTCTAAGGGAAGGAATTTTTGGCAGGAGTGCAAAGGATGGGAGATATACCAGAACTGGAGGGATCGTCACCACATACTATTACATATAGGTCATCTCCAGCCCAAAAGTACTTCAGTGAAAAAAATTTAGTGACCTCCTTCCAAGCCCTCTTCTGCAAGGAGAGGAAAAAATTAATATATACTTCAAGTAGCATTCATGCTTTATACATTTTCTACTGCAGTTTATGCTGAAAAGGTTTTTATACTTCCATAACATGTAAATATTTCTGTATGTTTCCAATAAGATAACCTCAGAGTTCAAAACTTTTTTTAATCTTTTTTCCTGTATTTTTATTTATCAAAACATTTTTAAAATAAAATGTTGGGACAGATAATGTTAGGGATTAAATATCAATTATTGGCTCTTAAACTAAAAACATATTATTTTTTAAACTCTTAAACTATCATTGAGTAACTGAAAGATAAAAATCATGGTATTCTTGGCTTTTGTTGCTGTTGTTTTGTTTTGAGCAACTTAAGATATAAGCAGAAAATTTTATCTGACCAAAAGAATGTGATCATTATTTATGACTAAGCTCTTATGTAGAATTTACCTGGCATATTAGTATCCTAGGGCTTCTGTAACTTGGTGGCTTAAAACAACAGGAATTTATTATCTCATAGCTCTGGAGGCCAGAAGTCTGGAATTAAGGTGTTGTCAGGACCATGCTCCCTCTTAAACCTGTAGGGACATTCTTTCTTGCCTCTTCTAGCATCTGGTAGTTTGCCGGCAATCTTTAGCATTCCTTGGCTTGTAGCTACATGTTCCAATCTCTGCCTTCATCATCAGACGACATTCTCCTTATATCTCTGTCTCTGTGTGGCCATCTTCTTATGAGGACACCAGTCATTTGAGCTTAAGGGCCCACTCTATTCCAGTATGACATCATTTAACTTAATTAATTATGTCTGCAATGACCTTATTTCCAGTAAGGTCACATTCTGAGGTACTTGTAGCTAGGACATAGAGATATCGTCTTTGGGGGTCATGGGGGGGAGCACAATTCAACCCATAACTTCTGGGATCTGCAATTTTATTTGAGAATGACTTGGAAACCAGATCTTGCTGTCTGGAAAAGCTGGCTACTCAGCTGAAACCAGTGATCCATTGTCAGAGGTGTGTCATCCATAGGCCACTGGGCTCCCATGTAGAGTGGCAGGCATTGGAGGAGAATCGCTGATTCGAGAGTAAGAACATCTGAATTAGAAATTCAGCTCAGCCGTCTAGCAGATGTGAGACTTGGAGCTTGGCATTTAATATCTGTAACCCTCTGTGTTAAGTTTTTCGGAAGGTTGTATTACAGATGATAAAAACTCCTAGCCTACTTGTTTATTGTGAATATTGTTTTAGAAATTTTAAAACAATATATAGTAAAGTTAAAATACTTAATGTAAAAAGCATAAGGCTTTATAATCTGTAAAGTACTCACAAATTAAGATACCATTACATTTAATAAATCATACCCAATATCTTAAAAATACTACTATTCCTTCTAAAGTACCTACCATTCATCTTACATTTCATGTGTGCAAATACAGCACTGGAGACAACTGTTCACAGTACTGTCACAGTTCCATATTCTACCTCTTTCTTTTTCTTCTTTTTGCCGTTCACCTGCCACATACACATTTGCTCTTCTGCTTTTCTGCTGTTGTTTGTCTTAGAGCTTCTTCTCCACTCAAGGGCATTCCTACAAGCACACAGGGTGCTCTAATCTACAGGCCCACCCTTGACAATAGGGCAGTAGGACAGTAGGTCCTATGTGTGTGTGTACACGTGTTGAGCAAGTTTCATGCAAGAACAGGGCTGGTGAGGACCTACAGGGATAAACTTTCCCTTTGCCTCATGGATATCTTGCCAGCTTTGGGCAGGATGAAAGTAAGGTCAACTCTAGGCAAAATCAAACTAAAGGGAAAGATGGCCCTCAGAGCTTCCAAGTATTAAAACCAAAGACCTAGAAAAGACCTACTAGCCAGGCTTGGGGCAGAGTCCCACCGTTAAAGTAGGCGTAAAAGGGCTCCGCTGCAACTAAATCACATGGCTCCTGGCCGTGGGAAAAGAGAACAGCAAGCCGAAGCAGAAGATGCTTTATGTCCGTATGTAGGTGAGTGTCACACCCATATAATCCACACACATCTATTTACCCAACAAACATTCACGAAGCATATACTGTGTGCTAAGCACCAAAAAGAGAACACTGACTGAGGAAAAAAATCTGCTCCTAAGATGTTCACACTTTTGTGGAAGAGAGAAAAATAGAGAACAATAAGAAATCAGTAGAGTTTCATTTTCACTCACGTGTAAAGGAAAAGGAGAGAAGGAGACATCTAAGTCTACCTAGGTTGTCTGGTCTAACTCACTATGATGTCTCGCTTAGATAGAGCAGAGGTGGGTAAACGCTTTCTGTAAAGGGCCAGATAGGATTTTCAGCCTTATGGGTTAACTGTCTCTGCCACCACTACTCAACTCTGCCCTACTAGCCTGAAAGCAACCATAAATAATATGGAAACAAACATGCTTGGCTCTGATCCAATAAAACATTAGTAATGGAAACCAAAACTTTGAATTTCGCTTAATGTTCACATGTCATGGGATACATTCTTCTGTTGATTTTTTTCAACCATTCAAAAATGTCAAGCCCTAGCTGGTGTGGCTCAGTGGATCGAGTGCCAGCCTGTGAATCAAAACCTCCCCAGTTCAATTCCCAGTCAAGGCACATGTCTGGGTTGCAGGCCAGGTCCCAGTTGGGGACGTGGAAGAGGAAACCAATCAATGCTTCTCTAGCACATTGATGTTTCTCTCCCTCTCTCTCTCCCTCCTTTCCCCTCTCTCTAAAATAAATAAATAAAATCTAAATCATAATAATTTTTTAAATATCAAATGTATAAAAGTCATTCTTGACTGTAGGCTGTACAAAAGCAGACTGTGGGTCAGATTTGCCTCAGGGACCAAAGTTTGCCCATTCCTGACCTAGATAACTCCCACAGTCCTGACCCTCCAATACATTCCCCATACTGCAGCCAGAGGAATCCTTCTAAGACCAAATCGTATCATGTCTCAACTCCGTTGCAATGGCTTTTCATGCCTTCAGGATAAATTCCAAATGTCTTGATGATTATTTATAAGATTTTTCACTATTCCCTGCTGAACCATTTTCATTTCCTTCAAGAAGCCATGCATTCATGTTCCCTGCTCCCATTCTACACTACCTGAATACTGTCCACCCATTCTTCTACTGATTTCCTCCTCCAGGAAGCCTTCTCCAAACTCTGCCCCAAGCCTGGGTGAGGTGTCCTTTGGCAGTGTTTTGATGGCACTTTGTGTTGCCTCACACTGCAGCACTCAGTGTATTATAATTATTACTATAACATATACGTATACTAGTTGTGTGTGTGTGTGTGTGTAGTTATACTATTTGTATATATAGTTAAATAGGGGGTAATTCCCTATTTGGTAGCCTACTCTCGCTAAGGACACCCTTAAACCTATTTATTTCTCACTTATATCCACAGTTTCTAGCACAAAGTAGTTGCTCAAAAACATTTATTGGATAAATGAACCGAGAAAGGGTGGTCAGAGGAGGTGTCACACAAGAGGCATTCCTTAATCAGGGTCTTAAAAGATGAATACTAGTCTCTAATATTTTATTAGAATACAATAATAGTCTAATATTGACAAGAACTTATAGGTATTTCTTTCTTTTTTAAGATTTTATGTATTTATTTTTAGAGAGAGGAGAAGGGACGGAGATCTCATTGTCCAATTAAAGTACCTGGGATGAAACAAACAAGATCGTTTTGGCAGTAGAGTCGACTGGAGTTTGATGTCAATTTCGCATTAGAAAATAAATTTGGAGTCTGCAGCAACAGTTCATATAAGAAACAAAGACTACGTGCATTTTGAAAATGTTCGTGAAAAATAGTGGAAGTGTGTATGTGAAACTCAGGAAAAATTGCCAGGTTGGATATACAGAATTAGAACAAGTCACAGCATATAGATAATATGCTATCTGATTCACGAGCCCACATATGGCTATTTAAATTTTCATTTAAATTAATTAAATGTGTGAAGGGGTCAAAAGCTACAAATTTACAGTTACAAATTAAACAAGTCATGGAGATATGATTCAGCATGGTGACCATAGTTAATAATTCTGGCCCTGGCCAGCATGACTCAGCTGAGTGCTGTCCAGCAAAGCTGAAGGTCGCTGGTTAGATTCTGGGTCAGGGCACACACCTGGGTTGCAGCCTGGTCCCCAGTTGGGGGCGTGTAAGAGGCAACTGATTGATGTTTCCCTCCCACATTGATGTTTCCCTCCCTCTCTTTCTCCCTCCCTTCCCTCTCTCTAAAAATAAGTAAATAATTAATTAAAAAATTCTATATTGCAAGAAATAAGTAAACGAATAGAACAAAAACTCAATTCATTGGTCACACTAGTTATTGTTCATGTGATCACCAGCCCCGTGTGGCTGGAGGCTCCTGTATCTGACAGTGCCAAATTATGGAACATTTTCATTATTGTAGAAAGCTCTATTAGACAAAACTATATTAACTGGAGTTGAAGTCATAGCTAAGGTCAAGATTATTCAGGGAGTTACTCCAAAAGTTAAACATAATACTACCATATCATCCAGAAATTCCACTGCTGGGGATACATCCCAGAGAACTGAAAGCAGATATTTGTATACTAAGGTCATGACGAAATTATTGATAAAAGCCAAAAGATGAAAGTAACCCAAGAGTCTATCAACAGATGAATGGATAAAATGTAATATATACTTGTATAATATGATTCAGTCATAAAAATAAATGAAATTTTGATATATCTTACAACATGGATGGACTTTGAAAACACTATGCTAAGTAAAATAAGTCAAACTCAGAGAAATAAATATTGTATAATTCCATTTATATGAGGTACCTAGAGTAGTCAAATTCATAAAGACAAAGTAAAATAGTGATTACCAGGGACTGGGGAGATGGGGGATAGGAAGCTATTGTTTAGTGAATACAGAGGTTCTGTTGGGGGTAATAAAAAAGCGTTGGGGATACTGGTGATGGTTACACAACATTGTGAATATGTACTTACAAGCAGTTAAAATGATAAATATGGTGTTATGTATATTTTACTATAATAATAATAAGATCAAGAAGAGATTTTTAAGAGAATAAAGAAGAAAATTAAGCCATAAAGAAGATGCAGCCCTTTCTGATACCAGTCAAGATGGAAGCACAGGTAAACACACTTTGCCTCCTCGTACAACTACAGAAAAAATTATAACTACATCACAGAACAAATATCACCCAGAATCATCAGAAAATTGAGCTGTATGGAAGTCCAACATCCAAAGATTTAAAGAAGCCCCATTCATCTGGACAGGTAGGAGGGGTGGAGGGGTGGAGATGTGGAGATGGGTGGAAAAGTGCAGAGATGCGGTGTGGCGCAGAGAGGCGGTGGAGCAGGCGGTCCCAAATTCACATATGGTAGATCAAATTTGGGAAGGATACCTCAGGAGCAAGGGGTCCTAGCCCCAGGCCAAACCACACAGTCCAGGGTTTCAGCCCCAGGAAGGTAAATACTCTTAACTTCTGACTGTGAAAACCAGTGGGGTTGGGGTGGTGGAAGAAACTGCTGGATTTTCAGGAACCTCCTCTTAAAGGGCCTGAATGGACTTAGGACTTACTCAGACCCACTCTCTCTAGAATTCAGCACCAGGGCAATAGCTGGAAGAGCACCAGTGGCATACAGGGGGAGAGCGAAGTGACTGGAAACAGGGAGAGTGCTGCAAGACAGCTTCCTCCTGGGCAAACCTCCAGAAGCCAGGAAGTGGCATTGACCCCTCTCCAAGCCCTCTCCACACACAGAGCCACAAAGCAGTGAATGGGTAGCCCTACCCTGGTGATTACCTAAGTCTCTGCCCCACACAATGTACAAGTGTATTTTCTACGATAGGCCATGCTACTAAGACAGGGAGTCAAAGCAGTTCTACCTAATACACAGAAACAAACACAAGGAGGCTGCCAAATTGAGGAGACAAAGAAATATGGCCCAAATTAAAGAACAGAACAAAACCCCAGAAAAAGAAGTAAATGAAAGAGAGATAACCAACTTATCAGATGCAGAGTTCAAAACACTGGTTATCAGGATGCTCAGAGAACTGACTGAGTATGGCAACAGCATAAAAAAGACCCAGGTAGAAATGAAGATTATATTAAGTGAAATAAAGAAAAATCTACAGGGAACCAATAGTGAAGGGAAGGAAGCCAGGATTCAAATCAATGAGTTGGAACATAAAGAAGAAATAAACATTGAACCAGAACAGAAAGAAGAAACAAGAATTCCAAAAAAATGAGAATGATATAAAAAGACTCTAGGACATCTCCAAGAATGCCAGTATCTGAATCATAGGGATGCCAGAAGGAGAAGAGGAAGAGGAAGAATTTGAAAACTTATTAGAAAAAATAATGAAAGAAAATATCCCTAATTTGGCAAATGAAATAGACATACAAGTTCAGGAAGCACAGAGGATCCCAAACAAAATGGAGTAAAAGAGGACCACACCAAGACACATCATAATTACAATGTCAAAAGTTAAAGATAAAGACAGAATCTTAAAAGCAGAGAGTTGCCTACAAAGGAGTCCCCATAAGACTATCAGCTGATTTCTCAAAAGAAACTTTGCAGGCAAAAAGGGGCTGGCAAGAAGTATCCAAAGTGATGAAAAGCAAGGACCTGCAACCTAGATTTCTCTATCTAGAAAAGTTATCATTTAGAATAGAAGGCAGATAAAGTGCTTCCCAGATAAGGTAAAGCTAACTGAGTTCATCATCACCAAGCCCCTATTATATGAAATGTTAAAGGGACTTATTTAAGAAAAAGAAGATTAAAACCATTAAATGTTAAAAAGGCAACAAACTCACAACTATCAACAACTGAATCTAAATGAAACAAACTAAGCAAAGAACAAGAACAGGAATGGAATGACAGATATGGAGGTCATTTGGAGGGTTATCAGCTGGGAGGAGGAAGAGGGAGGAGGAGGCAAAGGTGCAGGGACTAAGAAGCATAACTGGCAGGTACAAAATAGACAGGGGGAGGTTAAGATTATTATAGGAAATGGGGAAGCCAAAGAACTTATATGCATGACCCATGGACATGAACTCAGGCGGGGAGGGATTGCTGGAAGGAATGGGGCTACTAGTCACAGAGGGGCAAAGGGAGAAAAATTGGGACAATTGTAATAGCATAATCAATAAAATACATATATATTTTAAAAAGATGCAGAAAGCCAGTGGGAAGGACAGGAAACAAGATGGGGTACTGTCAAGGAAACCGAGGTGGAGAAGAAAAATGTAACTTTCTACCTACAGGCCCATTTTATAATATGCTGCCAACAATGTTCCCTATCTAAAACCCACAAGAAAGAGGTACAGCTCGACTACCAACTATGAAAAGGCAGCTGTGCTCCTCATTCTAATTAATCATTGCCTAAATGAATTGAGTACCTTGACTTCACTTCTTCAGCTTGTTTTCAAGTTCTCTCTGAGAAACTGGAAAGAATAGCGCATAACTTTCCTTTCCCTAATGCCTGTGGAAATGTTGGCCTCCGTGGCACTGTTTCAGTGACTATCCAGTGTGGTAGGTTCAAAATTCTTTAAAGGGAAAGGGAAAATAAGTCTGAAGACAGTGGCATGGCAGCATCACCCTTGCCTATCTCCTTACCCTCGCGTGAAAACAAGAACATCTAGATAAGGAAACCCAAAAATCCCCAGGCAAGATTTATCACACAATTTAATGACAGAGTAGCCCCACGAATCCCATAATATGACCAAGCGAGGCAAACCACCAATTGCCACAAGTGGTACGAGGAAGAAAGAAGAACTGAGCAGTGCCTGTTGGCCCTACAAACAGGAGAAGCCCCAAAGAGCCAGTAGGTTGTCACTGTGATGCAAGTGGGCTGAAGTGAGGAATGCAGCTGAAACTGAGCAGGGTTTTGCCCTCCCAGAGCTGGTGAGAGCAAGGGACCAGGCAGGAAGGTCTGAAGGGACTACAACAGTTTGGCGCATGCTCCTGTCAAAACTGACCCTCCGGGTCCCCTTATAAGGCAGTTAAACACCACAGAGGAATTGCTGGGGATGGGACCAAAACTGTTCAGCACAGGGACAAGAGAGGTGAAGGAAACGGAAGATCTAGGCTCTACTGAAATAGGGGATGCAGAGGGCATGATAAGGAAATCTCGGAGAGTAGATTTCCATATTCATGGTAATAGAAGACGGACCCCTATGAAGGCAGAAAGGTTTATCTGAACACTCCTCACTCTAGAAGCCCAAGAATACTAATTTCACACACAAATGAGCAACAGAAAAGTACTGAGGACAAATATCCCATGAAAGTAGTATACAAAAA